>KL275547.1:3314-37651 GCA_000699545.1 Podiceps cristatus
TTGAGACACCTTTCCCCGCTCCCTCACCAAACGCGGTGAGAGATGAAGTGTTCGGGGGTTTGTGATGTTGTATGGAACAATGCATGAATTGTTAGTTTAAAAACTGCGGTATGTTAATATTTGTGAAAAGAAATTGTAATCTGCTCTTTGGTAGTGTTTGAAGGCAGTTGCTGATAAGAGACCAGAACTCAAGGAAAGTTGGCTGTGTAAGCAAATGTAACAGGTGTCAAATGACCATATTCTCACTTATTTTGTACATAGGAAGTTCAGGCCACCCAGACCTTAAAGCTCCGGTGCTTTGGTAGGTCTGACATTCATTGCCAGGGAAGTGTGAGAGAAGGAGGTTATAGTCTCAGTGCATGTGTGAAGCTTTTTCGCTCCCCCCCCCGATTTTTTAATTTTTCCCACTGCCAGCTAACTGGGATTGCTCAGATTATTTGTTTAAAAGTCAGCTCCCAGACAGCAGATTGTCTTCGAGGAACACAATGGCGACTGATAATTTTTATGTTCTGCAAAGCAAACAGTTCACAGTTGCTCATAAGCATGTCACTGGGGCATTGTTTATAAGCCCTAATACACGGGGAGGGGGGGTTTGGTATGAAAATCTGCCGATTTTGCTTAGGCTCTCAAGCCTGGCCGCTGCCTGTTTTGGGCACAGGCTTAGCTGGTTCCTCCACAGCGCCCATGCAGAGACCGCTTCAGAATTGTAATGAAAGCACTCGTGGGCAATGGTGGATAAGTTTAGGATAAAAAAGATTTTTTTTTTTTTTTTAAGAATTAGATTTCATTTTGCTATCTGCATAAATCTTGAGTAGAAAAAGTCTTAACAGTCTGTTCTCAGAAGGTGCAGAAACCTTCTCCACCCCAAAAAGGCCCCAAAAGGAACCATAAACCCAAAAAATCCCTCTCACCCCTGCTGCTCAGTTGACTGTTGGTTTACTTCTAGCTGACACCACCAGGATGAAGTCTCTGGGGAATTAGATTTCATTTTGCTATCTGCATAAATCTTGAGTAGAAAAAGTCTTAACAGTCTGTTCTCAGAAGGTGCAGAAACCTTCTCCACCCCAAAAAGGCCCCAAAAGGAACCATAAACCCAAAAAATCCCTCTCACCCCTGCTGCTCAGTTGACTGTTGGTTTACTTCTAGCTGACACCACCAGGATGAAGTCTCTGGGCTCTGCACTTAGTATTGGCTGAGTAGTATTTCAGTGATTTACCTGAGGTCAGCCAGGAGAGCCCAGATTCCCCGAGGGGCTGGCGGTACTTTTCTCAAGCCGACACTTGACCTCTTTGCTGGTGTCGAGCTCCCAGCAGCGACGGTGAAACCCAGCTGACTGGCAGCGTCACTTCGCTGCAGCTTGGTGAAAGCTATGAACAGCAGTGGAGAGCCGCTAATTTAAGGAAGTACTGAAATGGGTCACGGTCGCTTCGTGTTTAGAAAGCTGTTGTGTGATCCTCCAGGTTTGGGAATGGATGGTGGGAACGCAAGGCTACACCTTGCATGTAGCAACTTAATTCCCTCCACTCATTACAGAATACTTCCCTTTAACCACTTCTCCCCAACTCCCTCTGTGTTTTCAGCTGAATGAGTGTCTTCCTGTCATTGTCCTCCTCTGTGAGGACAGGCGACTCTCACACATTGCACGTTGCAGGGGGAAGGCAGGAATGACCCTTTGGATGGAGCATGGCAGTGGCCTCATAGGTCCCTTGCATGGGTCTTTGCTGTTCATCAGTTCATGCCTGAGGGGGCCCGTGGCTTGGGAAGCGGGGAGCTGCACAAGCTGAGCTGAGCCCTGAGCAGGGCTTTGCCGCGACCTCTTTTTGCCAGGTCTTGGCTATGTTCAGCCACCCAGGGTACGAAGGAGGAGGCTTGTCTTTGGGAGGCCCGAGCGTCCTGCTGGGGCTGTACCCCTGCTGTTTGAGCAAGCAGGGTAAATGCTTTTTGAATTATCCAAGGCTAATACGGAGAAAGACTGAGTTCTGTAATGCTTATTAAGAGGGGCCTAAGAAGTGGACAGCATGCAAGTCCTTCAGCTGTGCAGGTGTTTTCAGTAACGGGTGTGTGCGGTACCGCTGTGGTTGGCTGATGCGCACAGTACCTATCTTTAGCTGGATGCGATATGTCATTGCTTTCAGTGTGGCATTACGTGGTGTCTCGGTATTTCAGCGTTACTTAATGGCGATCGAAGTGAAGTGTGTGTTTGCGGAAGAGTGGCTCGAAAGTGATTTCCCTTTAGGCAGAGGGAGCACTCGGCTGCTTGGAGCAATTGAGGGGACAACTGCCGTGAAGCCTGTGAAAGTGCTTAGTGCGTCAGGAGAACAGGTCCTGGAGGCAATTTGGGGTTTAGGGAGTTGCCAGCCTTTCTTCTGGGCGATAGCCTTCCACCAGTGGAAAACCATCTGATTCTCATAGCTTTTTACACTTTAACTTTGGTTATAACCATCGCATATGTTTTAGTTCTGTTAGAAAAACACCACTGGAAGTAACACTTTCTCAGTTGTACCAGACTACGACATCTTTTGGTTGTGGCCCATTTAATTTGGTAAAATAAGATGGAGTAAATGGAGGAGAAATGCTGGTGATGTTAGTTATACAGAATATGGTTCATGTAGCTTTAAAACAATTTCCTGGTTCTTCAAAGGAAAACAAACCTTTTCATCCAAATAGAAATTGAATGGATAAAACATGCAACAATGCTGAACCAGTGCTTATGTATATTGAAAATAAAGTGGAATTCTTCTAACATCAATCCAGAGTATACCCCAGATGTTCTCACTCAGAAATATTTTGTGAGCAGTAAGAAAATAAAAAGTAGAGCAAAAAGTATTAAAAAATTCTGCAAGACACTTTAGGGCATCTGTACTTTTTTTTTTTTTTCCCCCCTTTCCCTCTTTTTTAATATACATGATAAATTTTCCTTTGAGGTCATTTTACTGTAATGCTCAGCAAGTCTGGTACTGGAAGACAGATAAGAAAACCACCAAAAATCCAAAGTGCCTTTGAGCTAAGTTGCATAATTCGGTGGTGCTGTTTAAAAAAATGTGACAGAACAAAAGAATACAGCAGCACAGACATATGTAACACTTGCCAAAATGACTAATATTACTAGTGAAAGAGAAATGAGTCAAATTTTAAATTGGGGAAAAAATAATGTTAAATTTATCTCAAAACCAAAAAGGCCCTAATGTTCACTGATAATCACATTAATTTAACTTGTTGCAGTGCTTTAGCAATGTCAGATTTTTTCCTACTGGTAGCCTTTTCTCAAATTGGTTCCAGATATTTGTTAAATCAGAAATAACTTTAATAACTATTTTGTTACAATATTTGCTGCTGTTCTTTTTTAATCAGGTAGCAGATATATGGCAGTAACTTATTTCGTACTTCAGTTTCTTATTGCAAAATGATACAAATGCAATAACCCATTGAGTCCCAAATAAAAGGAGAGATGTATCGCTACTAAAACCTCTGGGACGAGATCCCACGTGCTGCGTCTCAGGGTGGGGATCTCCAGTGGAGGGGAGGAGGAATGAAGGCCAAGTGCGTTTCTGTGCGAGGGAGCGCTGCACTCGGTGCCCAGGAGCAGAGAGGAGCATCCCGTGGGGCTGGGCCCTGGGATGCTGCTGCGCTCCTGCCGGGCACCGTGCGCCGGTGCTGGAGCTCTGGTGTGGGAGCGGTTGGCTGGTGTCGCCGTGTCTCCAGCTCCTCGGGACTTTAATGGTAACAGAGACAGGGCTGGCAGAAGGGAAATGACTGTGGGGAGAAGGGTGGTCTTCTGTAGGGGCGGAAAAGAGGATGGGATGGATGTCTGCGGAGGATGGGATGGATGTCTGCAAAAGGAAATGCTCTTGGGGGAATGAAAAGTGGATGTGACTCCTGGTGCCTTTTTCACATGAGAGGGAGATGTGAGCTTGCATGGAAGCAGGACAGTAATGGAGTAAATTAAGTACTGGCAAAATACAAAGAGCTGAAGAAGGGAAGAAACTGGTTAACTTGGTGCCCTGGAGGTAAGCGGTCAGTTTAGGAAGAGGATGAAAAATTGACCTCAGTGGCACAACAGGTGTCACCCAAAAAGACTTCTTTTTAAAAAGAAACCTGTGGAATTTATTCTAGGAAGCTTCCCTTTTTGGGCAGTACGTTTAATGAAAGTACCGAATCTCTGATTTTGTAGGGAAGGTAGACTCTATTTTGGAAAAGTGATGTCACATTTTTGGACATACTTTCCACATTCTCTCATGCTCAGCCTGCTGCTGATGCAGCGAGATTTTGAATCCTTTGCAGGAGGAGCGAGCTGGTACATTGTTAGCAGTTTTCTTTTTAAGTGGCCACATTTACAGGACTTGTTCCGGGTATGCGTGCCTTTACAGACTCAGAATGGCAATTTAAGATGTTTCTGGTCTTCGTGTTGTACTACTAATAGGAGATAAAAAAAATTATGTGGGTATAAAATGTTTTAAATGGAGATAGGACTTTTAGCAGTGCCTGTATATTTGTGTGCGCACCCACTTAGGTGTTTTCATTTGTTTGAAGAAGTGTAGCCACACTTACTAAATGAAAAAGTAGTTTCGCCTTACCTTGTCTTTTTTGCATGTACTTTCAGAGTTGTTGAGTTACTCTAACTTTTCTCTAGGCAAAGGGCACGTAATGTTTTTTTCTTCTCTATTAAATGTCAGAAGCAATATCCTACTTGTGAGAAACTTGTGAAGCTACACCTCTTTGTGCATATAATGAGAAGAATGACTTTGTTCCAAGTTCTTGGAGTCCTTCTGACCAGGAAGGAGTAGGAGCAGAATTTCATGAAATATGGAAAAATTACTTCTAGGGATGCTGAAGTGTCTCTGAGACCAAGTAACCTGAAAGTTTTATTGCTGTAACAACTTAAATGACAGTTAAAATAAATAAGTAAACAAACAAACCCCAAATAAATAAAACTTAAAAAAAAAAATAAAATTGGAAGCTTCAGAACCTTTAGCTTCTTTAATAAACCGCTAAGTGGAATAACAAGGCTTGATTTAATTTGGTCTCTCCAGGAACCTGTTGTACCAAACGTTATTTGCATTTTTTAAAGTGTGCATTTGTTTGTGCTGTCAGTTTTTTCCCCTCTGCCTTCCTGTGAAGACTGCTTGGCCGAAGCTGCCAGCGCTGGGAAAGGAGCCAGCTACCAAGTACCCAAAGAAGAAGAGTTTAGGCAAGCGGGCTGCAGTGGCTGGGCTGCGGTGGCCAGCTGTTCCTGGTGAATGAGCCTCTGGCCTTGGCGCCACGTGCAGCCTGTGAAGATGAAGAGGGGAAGGATTTCACCCACCTTGAATTTGGCTCTGTCTTTCTGCTGTACCAGGCTGCAGGAAGACTGCTAGCCTGAAGCATTAGGCTTCACTGAAAGTTAAAAAATATTGTGCAATTGTAATAATTTAGCCATCTGGAGAGTGGTGATCTCCATTCATCTCGCTTGTTCCGCTGGGTGTTTCTGCCTTTTTTATAGAGAGATGAGCACTGGGTAACGGGAGTAATGCTGCTGCTTTCTGAGGGAGATGAGAGGAGCCTGGCCGTGGGCATGGCTGTCCCGGGCTCAGCTTCACGCTTCCACAGGCTCCTGCGAGGGGCTCGGTGCTCAGGCGGCAGCTCGGGTTTGGATCGAGGGGAGGCTGTGTCCTGGGTTCATTACTTAATGCTGATGAAGATGCTGCTTCTGTAGGGCTGAGATGACTAGGGACAGGGGAAAGGAAGAAGCCCGGCAAAAGACTCCTCTGAGCTCTCCTTGCTCAGTCAAAGAGAGTCTTGTCTTCTGAGCATGGTGCAAGTTCAGACTGTTGTTTCCAAATCCTATATTGAAATTTTTTTTCTGGCACTAAGAATACTAATTTGAGAAGATAGATTTGGTGTTTTCTGCTCTCACTGAGTTTTCCTTAAGTTAAGGAAACTCTCACTTTCCTTTTCCTTAAGTAAAAAGCTTTTACTGCCTTTTTTTTTTTTTTAGTTTTTCTTCAAATGAAAAATAGCACAAATAAAAGTGGTATATAGTAGTTCTAGAAGGTGTGAAGTCCAAACTAAGAAACTGCAAGTGAAAGTGGACTAAGTGAAATAAGTAGAGTTTTTAAATTAGGAGTTGTCTGTTACAGGCTCTGTGTTGTAAAACAGCCGGTGAACATCGTTTTAAATGTCTATGTGTGTATGCAAAATATTTGTACACTTAATTGTTGTCCCTTTTTAAAAGAGAAAGCCTTCCATATTTTCCAGACTTAGCTAATCTGGTCTAAAGAGAAAATATTATGCTCTGTCTGTAAAATAGTTTGTATTGTCTTGTGGTTGTATTAGGCAATGGAGTAGTCTCACCCTGTGCCCAGCAATCACTCAAGAACATAATGCTTTGGTAAACTAAACCCAGATGTTAATATACATGAAATGTTACTGTAATCTATGTCTTGACAGATCTCTTCTTTATTACTATAGTTATTTGAAGTAAATTCCTGATGACCCTTTTGTTGCTTTGGTGTTGCCACAAAATAGCTATTGTTAGCTCGGAGCCCCCTGCTAAATGGGAAGCCACAGATAATGAGTATCTGGTATTTCATCTTCTGGGGCTCATGAAATATTTAGTTGAAAAGGCTCCTGGTCCTCACTCTGTCTCTGTGGAGGCAAGACGTTTCCTTTGCTGGTGGAATTCCCTAGCTGGGGAATGAAGGCAGCAGCGAAAGGGGAGCTAGCTTGTACGAAAAGCTAATTTGTGCTGAGTTAAATATTCTTTTGATATTTGAATATGAAGTAATTAGGTTGGATGTACACCTGTTTACCTTTTTGGATTTGGAGAAGTCTAAACAAGCTGCTGAAGATAATTGTATCATAAATTGGCTAATGAAATATTTTTTGACAATTGTGTATTTCAGACTGAGACTGAATTGGCTTTTTGTGGTGGTATTTTTCTGGTGGCTGGTGGGAGAAACGCTAAGCTAAATGGTTAAGGAAAGGTTTAGGCGGTGGTCTGGTGTTTTCCTGCAGGCTATACAGGGTGATCTGATAGACCCATGTGGGAATCCCCTTTCTAAAAATGTGCTCAAGGTGGGTGTGTAATTGCTTACACATGGATGTTGCTCTTCTCACTTTAAAAAAAAAAAAAGTAGTTCAGTATTTTCCATAGCCATCTACTGTACTTGAGTCCAATTTGTAGGAAATAGTCTATTTTCTAAATGATTTCCATTTCATAATTCAGTACTTGATCTCATAGCAGAACAAAATAAGTAGAGGGATTTTTTGTTTGTTTTATGTGAAAGTTATTAAACTGTTTTGAATCTGTAAATCATAATAGCTAATTTTGTAAAATGTATGTCCTGTTTTGCGGGTGGTCTGTGTTTCGCTTTACTGGACCTTGTGTTATGTCTGTGATTAGACAGTGTGTAAAGACTGCTCTGACTCTAGCTGCCTTCGCAAGTTGCTTCTGCTTCAGTGTGCCAGTGTTTTGTTGCCTTCTGAAAGGCTGTGTTTCCAAAGGTGGGTGGATGCCAAAGATAGTGTGAATAGAGATCCATTTTAAGACACAATGAGTACACATTTTTTTCTTGATCACTTTTAGAGACTGAAGTTGTGTGTGATACTGAAATAAAAAATAGTTTTTCTGTAATTAATGTTTTAGAAGGATGCCATTTTTCATGCAGAATTTACTGATCCTTTTCCCAAAAAGTGTGTTTTTTCCCTTCTGAACTCAAGTAAGGAATGTAATAGTTCCCTGTGTGTTTTGTGTTGTTCTGCAGTGTAAGCTATAAGCTGAGATAGGAAGCAGAGATCTGAAATCAGTTTGTAATAAACAGCCCTTTGCAGCCTGCCTTTCACCTGATGTGCTGCTCGGAAAGCGGCTGTTGGTGAAGACCATGCGGATGCGGACTGATAGCCTGTGCCTAGATGCAATATAGGAAGGTCTGTTCTTTGTGATTGCAAACTGTGCCCTTCTCAGCATCAACAGCAAACGGGAGTCAGCCCGGTGCTGCTCACCTGCTTGCTCTGCAGCGCGTGGGGAGCTGTGAAATCAAACACTGAGCTCAAAGATGCCAAGATTTATCTGTTTTAACTTTGTATCTCCCCTCTCCCTCCCTTGATATATGTAGGCCTATGAGTCCAACGTGACATGTGAAAGCAAAGCTGTGGAGTCCTCCCCTGCCTCTTACATCTTCACATATAGCTTGTTCTGCAGACCAGATCGTCACACCTGCTGCCAGCCTCCTTCAGAGAGCAGATTGCAGCCTTGCAATTAGTACTCCTAACATCTGTTGGTGATATGCCAGCAGCAGGACGAAGCTTTTAGCTTTGATCAGCTCTGCTGGTTTGGGAACGTTGTTAAATGGAGAAGGGAGAAACAAAATATCAGAGTAATTTTGAAGTAAATGTAAAGTAAATATGCAGAAGGAAAACATGGAGCTTACTTTAAAGCATGGATTTTAATGCATAGTATGCTCACCTCCACTATGAGAACTCCACTAATTAAAACTAGATCTGTGTTTTAGTACTTCTTAGGTCACTTTAATGGTGATGATACTATTTTGCAGGTTCTTCATATCACTTTTCAAGTAATTTTTATAGCTTTGTACTGGCATAGGACCTGTTCATTTGGGAAGCCCTTGGAAATCAACTAGTAAAATCCACTTGAAATTCAAATGTGTAAAAGCATGGAGACTTTTCTTCTTTGTGTCTTTACTTACACTGTTGCCCTGGTCATTGCCATGGACTTGAATTTCCAGAGCTGTATCCAGACTTGCCGCTGCTGAGCTGTGCCTGCTGTGTGCCATACGGGTACCAGCACTGTTACCGCGAGGTGAGCCAAGGCTCTGATTTGCAATGTGGTTGGGCTGCCATGGTGTATTCCCCTCTAGTAGATTAATGGTTTCTATAGCCTTCTTCCATCATAGGATGAACTACTTCAAATTGCCTTTATTTTTAAACATGGGGGTAGGATTATGCATACAGGTTGTACAAGCTGTTAGTAAAAATCAAATATTTTGTGTCCCTACACAGTTTAAAAGATTCACTAACTCATCTGTAGTTTGGAAATCAGAGTGTCTTCAGAGAAGTTTAATATAACTTCAGTAATGTATTGTAGAAAACTAATGAGAGGTACTTTTTGTTGTGACTATTCCTTACTCCATTTTACCAAATTTCCACGTGCACAGGAGCCTGAGGTATGGAAAGAAGTATATATAGAAATGAATAGTGGAGGCCAGAAATGCTATGGTTAGGATGTAAGAAAATGGTTGCAGTGTCTTTCGGTTCCTTTCAGAAGTGTTGGCTGAAGCCTGTGGTGAAGATATAGGAAATATCTAGCTAGTTTTGCTTCACCGATGCTGTGATTTGAGAATGGAAATGTATCTGTCAATGCCCTGCTTTTTCAGGTGTGAAATAGGGGCACAGAGTGGGAAAGGGCTCCTTTTAATCGCCGCTCCCCAAAGCAGCCTCGCATTAACCGGGGAGCCCTGTAGGTTTATTCCAAATACAGATGATGGAGAACGGGAGCGCTCACCTGGGAGCAGCGTCGTGACTGCAAGGGCCTTGTTAACTGCATTTCACAACAGCGTGATGTTAATTGCAGCGAGCGGGAACTTGCATAAAGTCCTTCTGTGGTTTTTCTCTGCATCTTTGTGTTACCTTAGGAAAGAGAAAAGTACTTTGCTGTACTGGTCATTTGTGCTGCAGCAAAGCTGTGATGCGCCCATCTGTTAGAACAGCATGCAGTGCCCAAACTGGAAGCAAGGAGACGGCTCTCCAGTGCTCTCTCCTCTTAATTCAGCAATTTCCTTCTGTGCTTCACCACCTTCTCCCTTCAAGAACCAAATCTGCAAACAAACGTCATAGCTTGAGTTTGGCAAGTACGTCATTATCCCCATGGAGCGTGGGGAGAAAGGAGGCACAGGAGGTCGCTGGCTGGTCCGGGACCACACAAGCAGCTCGGCACCAAGCTGGAAATAAAGTGCTGACCTGCTGACTCTGTAACCGCAAGACTATCTTTCCCCTTTAGTGAGGATGTGGTAAAATATTGCTGTATTTAATCCCTCTGCTCTCCTGTAGCTCAGCCTCTGCGTGAAAAGACACCACGCTTCGGCAAGCTGGAAAGGGAATATCTCATGGTAATTGGCTGTTGAAGAGAAAGTCTCTTCCTCTTACAAAAGTGTGGACTCCATCATGTTAAACTGCTTAGTAATTTCTTACGTAATTTTTTTCAATTTACTTGTACTGTGGTTGAAACTTTTATATAGTAATCCATACTTGGCAGTAAGGATGTTGATTCCAATACTGTATAGTTGTTTAAATGTTTATAATTTAGAATGAAAGCAAAGCAAAATCTTGTGTTTGATTCTAACACAGCAATCTGAAATGATTTATGAATAATGTTTTTTATTGGTTGTTTTTTGTGTGGTTTGTTTTTTGTGTTTGGTGGTTTTTTTTAATTTAAAGCTAAGTGACACACAGAAGCTAGAAGGAGATCTATCAGTGATTGTTTGGCTTAAATATGAGAAATTTAGAGAAGGGAGAATATTGATTCATGGTTGTAGAATTTAAATTTGTTGGGTGGTGTTTTTTTTTTTTTTTTTTTTTTTTTTTTTTTTTTTTTTTATTAAAGCGCTGTAATTTTCTCCTAATACAGAAATGTTGTAAGATGGTCATGAGCAAAGAAGTCTGAGGTAGTCAGTAAATGCTTTAATAGTGTTCAGCTGATGCTGGTAAGAAAGTTGTCTGCATGTGTACATGGTTGTTTCAGATTGATGGGGTTAATTGCCTTGGTCTCAACTTTGCTTGTAGACTACTGTGCTACTGATGTTGATTTAAAAGGAACTCTACCCAAACTTTTTAATCCCTTCTTCATGCAGTGAAGAAAGCATGTTTCCCCCTTGTAGATGGAAGCTTTCGTGATTGTAATGTCATACTCAGGATCTCTGTATTAGGGACAGGGAAACACGCAGAGCTGCAGTAGGGCTGGAGAGAGCAAACGGGGGAGTGCTTGCTACAGTACGTATTAAATAATAATAACACTAAGCCCTGAAAATTAGAATATTGCAAATTATAATTCCACCCTAACCCATCTTTTTAAAATGACTAGTTTGAGTTTAGTAAGTGGTGATTTATTCTTTTGTGTTTTAAAAAACATGCTACAGCAGAACTGCAGTTTATTATTACAGCTTTTGTTGAAGCCTTCGGGTTCTGTTAACAGCTGTCATAGTCATCATGTTATCTCCAGCATTTTGAAAAAATGCAGCTGGTGGACTATGCAAATGGAAGCTTTTGCTAAATAATTTTAGATGACATTCTAACCATTGTTCATCTTTTGCCTATAGACTTTGTATTTTCAAGTAACTCTCTACTCCTTTGACAAACATGCCGTTATTAGGCATGAGGACATACAATGCAAAGTAATTTATTGAAACTGGATAGCCTGAGAGATTTCAACAAAACCTAGTAACAAATATCTCTTAACAATTTACGTGCATTATTTTGTGTCTCTTCCTTGTCGTGGCATATCCCCCTTATTCTAGACATCTCTCTTCATTGGAAAGCCCTGAAGTTAGCAGTGCTGATGCTTTGGTTCCTTTGCTGCCTCTGGAAACGGAGCTATTTTTGACCGGTTCAATGGCATCAGTGTTCCTGGCTTTTTCATCAAAATTAATTCTGTTCTACTAGTTTCTAGTCTCTACTATTTTTTTCTAGTGTGGTTTACGATTCTTGCAATTGATTGTTGCACCACAGTGTCCCCTTCCCTTGTGTACACTATATGCACATGAAAGGCTCTGGTTTGGAAGGTTTCCTCATTCTTGTGCATTACTGAGTTATATAATGATGGTATGGAAAGAAATCATAGAGAAAGTAGTACCTCAGCTGTGGTTGCTGCTTCATCTACTGTGTCCTGCACTAGAGGAAAGGAGGAGATGTCTGCAAGTGCTCATAAATGGTGTATAAACATCTCTTCCTTTACTCTGCCATATATATATATATGTATATAAAAAATATTTTTTTTTCTAGGCTGTCTTTGGACTTCTTTTTTGCTGTCTTAAACTTAGGCTATTCCCTATACCAGGACAGTAATCAAGGAATACTGTACTGCCCTATTAATCTTGCATCTTGATTACATGAGCTGTTCCTCAAGGCATGCAATAACAAAGCAAAAGGGGTGGCTGGTGTGCAGGAATGATTACAGCAGCGTGCTTTCTGTCCGGACTCTGTCATGCTCTTACGTGCTGCACTGTTCTCATACGCCTGAACTCGCCATGTGAGGAGGATGCAGGCGGACAGATTTCTCAGCTACCAGCAGTACTGTCATGGGAATCCTGCAAATGCTACTGAGTCAGGAGTTGTAACAAAAAGTTGAGTTTTATTGAAAGCTATTGAACTGCAATGCATGGTGATGAATGAATATGTGGTGGTAGGACTCTGCAGGTTCAGGTGGTGCTTCTTTTCTGTTTGGCCTGTAGTTTGTGTGTGGGATATGCTTCCAAATGGAGATGTCCTGATAATGATTTAAAAGGGTATTTCTATTTCTGTTCTGTCCCAGGATATAGTTGTATTGAAATTGTACAACATTAAATAATTTCAAACTCATGTGTGTGGTTTTTTTTTTAAGTTTGTGAAACTTTTTTTCATGTAAACACTTTGCCTAATGTTGAGAGGATGTATAGTCAGCGTTTCAGCAATAATAGACACAAAATGCATTGGATAAACTTATTGACAAACAAGCTAGATATAGAAATCAATATTAGGAAAACAACCTCAACAAATAATCAATGTGAAGGAGGGGAAATAATTTAGTTTAAAATGTAGTAGGTAATTGCTGTATTATGCAACTATATACTTTTCACTGAAGTACAAAGCCTATAAAATCGGGTATATTCACTGATGTACGGGTTGCTCAAACATGACTGCAATCTGAGTCAACCACACTTCTTTCATAAGAGAAAGTGGCATATCCTGAGGATCAGAAACACTGAAGGACGCTCCTTTTATGAATCTTATGTTTCCAGATGGAAAGGGAAATGTTCTCATTTCCTCCTGGTGCCCCCCTCCCCCCCCTTTTTTTTTTCCCCTCTCCCCTGGAATTGATTGTAGCTGTAGAGCTAACCAGGGTAGACTGCTTTCACAAACCAAGCATGCTTCTGTACAATTGTGCTATTTGCTTGCTGCTTTATCAGTCCAAGGCAAACCGTTCAATCTATTTTTTTTACAGCACCTCCTTTTTATTACACTTGCACAGAACATGGGCTTGGTTGTTAACATTCAGCTGCACTGTGTGCAGAAAAATAAATAGCAGTCATCCCAGCTGAAGTACCTTATCTGCTTTTCTGTTTTAAAAAGCCAATTCGCATTTTTCACCATATCTCATCTACAAAGAATAAAACCTTTGCAAACATCCTACAGTTTGTGCTGTATGAATGTATTGAGAAAATAGTCTGCTACATGTCTGGAATTTGATATTTACATATTGGATCTGAAAGGTAGAGCATCTGAAAGAGAAAACAAACCCACTTTTGAGTCCTGGAATAAGCATATATGGGACCAGTCCCCCACAGGAGAATGATTGCTCTGCTGTGCTATGTTAACGTGATCAGGGTCACATTTGGTTAGAAACCTGGTAGAAACACCCTGAAATCAGCAGAATTCTCTCCAGGCAGAGGGATCTGCTGTACAGCTACTTGACAAACTCTGGAACTTAACAGGATACAGTTAGCCGCCTATGATTTGCAGTTTCTTCAGGCAGCAGCCCTGCAGTGGGATTCACGTCATGTCACGACATCTGTGCAGTGCAGCTCCGCCCCACGAGCAGAGGTGGCCTTGATCCCAGGGGCGACCCTGCACCATTCCCAGCTCTGAGCAGGGCTGGTGCTTTGGCTGGATCGCTGGGGATTACTGGGGCGCAGAGGCGGCAGGCAGTGGGGGTGGGAAGGAGAGACAGAAGGATGTATCTGTACTAAGCCGTTACACGGATTGTCTGTGTCTGTAAGCCTGCTCCGTGGAGAGCACTTCCTTGGATCACTCTGCACTAATGCCCATGGAGAGAGGTGCTACGTGGGTGATGGTGATGTCCAAGGCCAGAAGGGACCTTACGCTTTGTTAGCCTGACCGCGTGTCACTGCCTTTCCCGGAGTCCCGGCGGGGTGATGTGCCTGAGTGAGCGACAGCCCCTCCTGATCGCCTGTCAAAGAGGTTCCCCAGAGACCCCTCTGCTGTGGTTTGAAGGACCTCTATGGAAGTTGAAGCCAAAGTGTTTCTAGGTAAATGCCCTGATGAGTGGTTTTCTTGCTACTGAGGCTCTGCTGTGTATTCCCAGTCTGTTTTAAGCCTCATATTAAGTCTTGAGTTGAAGCCAGTGTGGCGAGCCTTTGGTCTTTAGGAGCAGATTCTATTTGAACTTTTCTGGTGGCACTGGATGTCCCTGTGAATCAGATTCTTCTGTGCCTGCGGATGATTGCGGGCTCTGTGATGATGTTCATCCTTCCTCTTCTGGATAAACAGTTTAAACCAAGTATCACCAGTATGGAAAACTGAAGAGAAAAGGGTAATGCAGTAAGAGACTATATTTGAACTTGCAACACCTTCCCTTCAGATGCAGTCTCACTATCTTTATTTGGGCTCTGGATAATCACAGGATTGAATTTCATTGGATTTCAGTTACAGGAACAGAGTCCATAATTAAGGAGTAAAGTAAATGGTCCTGAGAATCAGGTTACTGATGTTCTGAGGAGTTACTTAAGTGACTGCTTAATTTTTATTCAAGAATTGAACTTTTACAGGCTTTTATTAATTATTTTATTTTTTTTTTTACTTGTCACTCGCACATAGCACACACGTAGAAAGGCCTACCAAGGCAGATTTTTGTTGCTGCCAGGAGCAGTTTGGGTTTTGTTCTTAAAAGTCCCCAGAGTTTCTAGAATGTGTTTGGAGTGGCCCACTGAAAAGTGTACAACTGCTTTCCTGTGACGGAGAGCCTCCACACAAGTGCAATTTCTCTTTGGGGTGGAGGAGTGGCGGTGCATGGAAATGCTCAGTTATTCAGAAACCTGGCTGCTCCGCTGTAAGAGGTTGGGTTGAGCATGCAGTTTGCTTTTGGGGTGAGTTGGTGCTACTGGCATCAGCTGCTGTAGGTAGCCAGCTTCCCCTCATGGGCAAGGGTTGAGTTTTCAGCCTTCCTGCTGGTCTGGGTGATGTGGTCCCAGTGTCGGGGCTGCTCTTTAATTGCTGATGAAATCGCGTGAGTGTAAGGATCTGCAGGACAGCTACCTCCTTTCTAGAGAAAGAAATCCACAATGATGTAAACCAGTAATTTTTCTTCTAAATTTTATTTTTTTGCAGTTATGCTGTATGACAGACTGAGAGAGTTGGGCTTGTTCAGCTTGGAGAAGAGAAGGCTGCGGGGAGACCTGATTGCGGCCTGTCAGTGCTTAAAGGGGGCCTATAGGAAAGAGGGGGAGAATCTTTTCAGTAGGGACAATGGTGATAGGACAAGGGGTAATGGTTTCAAGCTGAAACAGGGTAGGTTTAGATTAGATGTAAGGAGAAAATTCTTTACAATGAGGGTGGTGAAGCACTGGAATGGGTTGCCCAGAGAGGTGGTGGAGGCCCCATCCCTGGAAACATTCAAGCCCAGGTTGGACGGGGCTGTGAGCAACCTGATCTGGGTAATGGTGTCCCTGCTCACTGCAGGGGGGTTGGACTAGATGGGCTCTGGGGGTCCCTTCCAACCCAAAACATTCTATGATTCTATGATTCTATGATCTCTGTTCACGGTCATGAGGAGTGCACATGCGTTCTGTAGTGTCTCTGCCTTTGCAGCCTTGAGCCTACAAGTGTTAAAACTCTTTCTCTTTAAGAGAAGCCCGTTCGCTGGTGAATGGAGTCAGTGATTCAGATAGCTGTTTGCAAAGGCAAAAGAAAAACCAGAAAATCTGAGCATTATTATGTGGTGTTTGGCAATCAGCTTTCACATGAGAAATGAAACTTTTTTAGCATTCACAAGCATTGGTGTCTCTAGGCTCTCACAAATGTGCAACGCTGGCTGCTTTAGCAATATGTGCCTCTTGAGCAAGTGGGACAGGGAATGGAGCCAGCTGGCCCCGAGTTTGGGATGAGAGATCTAAGAAATCACAGGTCTCGTAACTCCATATGCTCAAGAGTCAATGCAAGGTTGCTTTAGCACGTTTATCCATTTTATGTTTTAGATTAAGGACCATGAGCAACGAGTTCTTAAGTATTGCATACATGCGTACATGTAGCCTTGCATAGTGACAGCTGTCCTTCAGTACTGGCAGTCTCTAGAAACACATACTGTTACCTCATTGCCTGGAAGCCACCTCAGATACACGAGTTGCCCTTGCTCATTTGCTGTGCGGAAGGGCTGTAGTAATTGTAATAGAACAAGCTTTGAGATATTTGATTGTAATGAAGTACTGGCAGATCTCATGCTCTTTAATGGATATATATATTCTCCCTCCCCCTCCCCATGATTTAACTTAAAAATTGGCCATTTGCAGCAGTAAATATGGTTCTGAAGACTAAGCAAATACTCATTTTAATATGGGACATCTTATGTTTCCTGCACTGAGTCTTGTTAAAGAACATCTAGACTCCTCCTGCTATTGCTGTTTCACAAAATTAATGTTAATCCCCCCAAAAGTCAGTATTTTTTAATAATCTTGGTAAAGTTTTGGGGTTTTTTTCTTACTATCTTGTGATGTGTAGTATCTCTTTTTATTTAATGAAATGATGCCAGACACCTAGTGAGTGCTCTGAACTTACGTAATATGAAATGTGAATCATTGTGAAAGAAACCAAACCCAGTATCGTTGCTGAGGGTAAATGCTGGTTAAATGTGTATCTTTGCAATTGGAAGCCAGCAATAAATGAAATTGCAAATCAGGTAGCGCAGTAAATGAGTCAGGCAGCCAGCCCTGTTCGGGTGAGGGAGCGCGTGTGTGGACTCTGAGCACAACAGGGCTGCGCTGCAGCTGCAGGCACGTATTGAGAGAATACATTAAACTTATACACTCACACCGAGGTGGGATTGTGTACCCAGTGTCCGTGGGAAGGAAGAAAAAGGTCACGTTGCCTCCAACAGGGAGAATAAAGATGTTAAATTTCTCATTGGAAAGGCTCGTACTTGTCAGGATTTAGCCGTAGGGAGTGCTTGTTACTATTGGGTTTAATGTCAGAGTGTGAAAGCCATTGTACATCACTACATGTGCACGCTGCCATCACCAAAGTCTTTACCATGTTTTTGTTTCATATTCCATACTGAGAATTAAAACCCTGTTTTCTAGAAGAGTTCCCAGTTTGGTCTGTGTAACTGTCAGCTTCTCTTAGGTAGTTTAAGATACTTTTGTCGCACAGTTTCTTATATTAAACACTGTTGCTGTACACAGGGACTCTGCACCAAGCTCAGATTGTAGCTCTTACTGATGATACACATCGATATCTTTATGCTGAGATGGGTTATATCACCTCCCTCACCCCAGCTAAGTTTGATGTGTAACGCAGAGTTCATGTAGCCTAACTGTGAATCTACAAGGTTGGTGTCTACAGCTGGTCTGGGCACCACAGGCTCCGTTTAGAGGCGGTGCAGAGAAATGCGTAATTCTGAGATGTGATTTACTTTGTCCTGAAGTAGCCACATGAAATAGCTCAGCTTTTAGAGTTTGGGAGCTGGCTGCAGCATGCCTGCAAGTCCATTGCCAGCAGAAGCAGCAAAGTGTGCCTTACTTAGGTGCGCACGCTTCCACTGCAGAGTGTCCAGGTTGCTCCAGCGGGTCCTGTCCATTATGCGCATCCTCTTGTCATAGGTCCCAACGTGCCATGTCCCATGTACCCAACCACAGGGCAAGGGGTAATGGGCACAAGCTGAAACACAGGAAGTTCCATCTGAACACGAGGAAAAACTTCACTGTGAGGGTGACAGAGCCCTGGCACAGGCTGCCCGGAGGTGTGGGGTCTCCTTCTCTGGAGATGTTCAAACCCGCCTGGACGCGTTCCCCTGCAACCTGCTCTGGGTGGGTGCAGGGGATTGGACTAGATGATCTCCAGAGGTCCCTTCCAACCCCCATCATTCATGAATCATCATTCAGTGATTCTGTGTGATTCTGTCCCCTTTTACACCGGCGTATGATCTTGCTGAGTGGACACTTGCTATATATAAAAGTAAGCATATGCATGGAAAAAACCCAAGCTATCTCCCTGAAAGTCTCTGCCGCTAGCTTATTGTGTGGCTGTAGGTAGGTTTTTCTTTACTTTGGATAAAAATGCTTGTGCTTTGCAGGATGGTGTGAAGGCTGTACAGTGTCTATATGAGATTGTACTTCTCAGCTCATTGCTGAAGTACAGACTTCTCAGTTCTCCGAGGAGTACTGAACTCCATCGAGCTGAACCATGTTGAGAAATGCTTCTTTGTGTCTGTTCTTGGGAGGAGAGATGGGGACTCTCCAGCCTCTCCCACTAGAGGTATTTACTCCTATTTCAGTGATAATTTAATGATTTTTTTTTTTTTTTTTAAGGCTAGGCACTTATGAATCTAAATGTTTAGAAAAATCATACATACATTTTATTAAAGAAGCTCAGATAAACTTTCCAAACCCAGCAGATGTTAGTTCAGGTTTCAAAAAGGAACGTAAAAGCATGTTCATATCTATCCTCTATTTTTTTTTTTCCTTCACTGTTTCCTAGTTGGATAAAACTTAACACTGAACTTTGTTACAAACGGTAGAGGAAATAATTTAAAATGACTTATTTCAGCAAAATAATGCACTGTACTGGACTGCATTTCAAGATCTGCATGCCTGCTCTTTCCACAGCTTTGAAACCAGATAGCTAAGTGGTGACAGGACAAGGGCAAATGGTTTTTACACATGCCTTACCCTTACATATGAGATGTGATGAATAAATATTGAGAGCCCTGGAAAAAAAGTGCTAGAGAAGTACCAGGGTTGTATAACCACTTCTGTGTAGTGAAAAGTGGTATCAATCAGCTACATAGGCACATTGCAGCAGATCTAGAAGCTGTTTGAAACGAAAACAGGGCAGTTGTTCATTCTAATGTAAACATTTTGTAATTCCAATTAAAACGTATAAGAAGAAAACAGTTCTTGCAAGTAGGGAGTTGTTATGTAATGTGTTGGGGGAAACAAACTGTATTGTTTTGCAATTTAATATAATTTAGAAAATAAAGTTGTTCTTAGTGGAATGCCCTTATGGATGTAGTCAGTGTCAGGTAACCCTAATCTACAGAAAACCCGTTACAAAGAAAAGCAGGTCTATAAAGTTGCAGGCTGTTACTTGCACTGTTTTGGAGTGAAGTTGAAGCTAACGGCTTGGCAGTGTTGGTAAATTTGGTAGTAAAACATTTTATACAGTTTTTTGTAAGAGTTTAAGGAGGAAATCTTTCATTGTATCTGTAATGTCTTGGCATAAATACTATCACACACAGTCAAGTTGTCACTGTATGTTGAATTCAAAAGTGTTGGGAGGTGAAATACTCACTTGCAGTCTTGAAGTGTAATGTTTCCAGGTCGGGATGGACAGGTGTCGGGAGTTTTGTACCACTGCTAGTGTTATTCTTGAACAGAGGCTTCTGTAATCCCTATTATTATAATATTTATTGCTTGCCATTGCTCAGCAAAGTACTGAGAATTGTTTCAGGACTGTGAAGCTATCCCTTTCCAAGCCTGCAGTTTACCACTGAAAGTTTTAACTGCCAGAGCTGTGTTGTGTTGAAGTTACAGTGTCTGGAAGATGAAAACAGATTTCTGTTGGTTGCTTTGTGAGCTATGTCTTCATTTATATGAGCAATGAAAAACCCTGCTGCAACCTGGTGCTTCTTAGGCTAGTGATGATAAAAACATCTAGAAAAACTCTATTTTAAAATTAAAAAAAAAAAAAAAGGCAAATAACACACAAACCCCACCTTCTTTCTCAGTGCTGAATACTGGTGTGTCTGTTGGGGCGCCTTCTCTTTGGTTCTGTGCTCCTTCTCTCTGTAATCCTTCGTAATCTTCCCATGTGTATCACTGGTTTATTACTATTATTTTTCCCATTTTGAGTCTTACCCAGTGTTTTTCCCCATGGTATTTAAGTATGTGTTTATCTGTTGGGTTAGCAGAGAAAGTGTGTGTGCTGGTGGGTGCTGAGCACTTGGGAGCAGAGTGTGTGTTTTAAAGCAATTCTGCTCTTCAGTGCAGACAGGCCCTGTTACCTTTACCTGTTCTTCATCAGTTTCCATTTGGCATTTTCCTGCGCTTTCCTGGTGAACACTGATGCTTATACCTGCATGTACTGAAATTCACGTACAGTATTGTTAACATGTTGTGAAGCCAGAGGAGGTGCTTACGTGATGCTGACAGCATGGGTTTTTTAACTTAGAGCTGCTTATGTACTTAAAAAGATGCTTCACAGCTGGGAGATCTTGTTTCTGTGGATCCATCAAATAAAAGTGCTGAATTAAAGGTGACAAATCTGAATTTACAGCATTTTTTCCTCTGGGTAGTATAAACAAATGCAAAGTATTATGAACAGCAATTACCATGAAGCAGTAAATCTGGATGAGGCAGTTGGTGATCAAGTGCCAGAGAACCCACTGGTATGGCTAAAGGCTGTTGAAGAGTGAAAGATGCTTTGCCATCTGCAGTGACCTGTGAAGCAGTCTGGAGGGCGACTTGGATATTCGGGGTAAAAACCATGCGCCTTGCCGGTGCACAAAACTTGCCTGGTCAGGCCTTGCTAGCGTGAAAGTTCACACCAGGTAAATCCTAAAATTCCAATTTTAATACTTACTTCCTTGAAGTTTTTAATTTCTCAGATTATTCACTTAAGACATTTGTGCAAATTTGAGGTTCTTGGCACTCTTGCTGTGCCAACGCTGCCAGGCCAATACAAGTGGGCTTTGAATGTCTTGAAGTTAATAGTGGTTTGGAATGAAGTATTCAGATCAGCAACCCCAAGCCTTAAAACACACTGCTCTAAAATCTTTTGTTTTCTGTGTGGTGGTTGTTCAACATAGAATTTAATGCGAATTATTTAGGATGTTTCTGCTCATTAGGTGCTGGTATCTGAGTGAAATCAATTCTGCTAACTAGCACTGTAAAAATATATACCAGTATCGCTGCTGGTCAGAAGAAGGAATTCTTCCTTCCGGGGAAGATTTATTAGGCATATCTCTTTCAATTACATTGCCTTCTGATGCTGCTTATTTTACTGTTAAGTTAAAAGATTGTGGGGGAAAAAATGACACGGGGAGACTAAAAAAACTGTTAGGAAGACTTGCATACTTCATCAGGGAGGTCGGTGTCCAGTTGCCTGCCATGATCGTAGACTTCGACTTTGTCATTGCCACCGTTTCCTCTTAATTCACAGTGGTCCTCTGCCTTCTCGGCCCTCTAGCCTGGGTTTTGAACTGTGATTTAAGAACATGTATTAGAACTGCCATTACATTGTAAAATGGAGTATACTTTGAGAACTGGTAGGTAGCTGGGGCGGGGGTTCCTCCAACTTTTAGGTTTTTGGGTTTTTTGGGGGGTTTTTCTGGGTACTGTCACTGGCAGTGAAATCAATAGCAGGTCCAGGCTTTCTGCATTGTCATCCCAAGTGTGTTTTTTGGCCTTAAGGCATGAGATGTGTTGATTTTCACCTGCATTATGAGCCTATTTGCAAGTCAGGATGTGGAGAAGTAGCAGCACCTCCCTCGTTGGTACAAGGGACCTGGGGAGGGACCCTGTGCACGGTGCTTGACGTGGGGCTGTGGGAACCTTACTTGTGGAGGGAACAGAGTCTTCCGCTATGAACGGGTTGGAGCCAAAATGGAGTCTAATGTAGGGGTTTTTTGGGGGGTGAGGTGAGCAAATGGTCACTCTAGGAAAAGCTTTGGAAAATGTCAGCAGCATCAGGAACGGGGAATAACCTGACAAGCAAGTAGGGTAGCTCCCAAATGGAGAAGGGTAGGATGTTGTAGCCAGAGGCAAGGAGTAATAAGGCCAAGAAGGATAATCATCCCTCCGGTAATGCCTATGCTGAACAGGGAAGAAAGTTCAGTTATGGCCCTGCCAGCAACACTTTGAAGTGGACCAGAACCTCCTGTAGCCTTTGGACAAAATTTGTGAGAAGACAAGTTGTGAGTGTGTTTTTTTTTGTTTTTTTTTTTTTCACCTTTAGAAGTTCATTGGACAGGGCTGGGGAGGGGAAGGGAGCGTGATCTGCCTGCAATGAGCAGGATCAAGGAAGCATTTGTGTTGTGTATGGAAAAAAAGACAGGAACCAGGAAGGGAAATGTTTGAAAACTGTTTGTGTGTAATCATGAGAGAGCTGGAGGAAAGCAAAAGTTGCCTGAGTGTACACCAGGGTGGCTTGGGGTTAAAGTCAACATGTAGTTAATTTAATGTCCTCCTTGAGTTTGTGAAGGGGTTACCATGCTGGTGCTGCCATCACTGTCAATAGCTCAAAAAAACCAACCAACCCAGAAAGCCAGCTCCTACTAAGACAGACTGTCCTTCCATGCAGCCAGCTTTTTGTTTTATTTGGTACACATTCTAGTCATTGAACACCAAATGCATGCAGGCAACATCTTTATTTTTAAATACTTGCACACTTTCCCCCCCTCCCCTATTTAATAGAAATGTTTGATATTCACATTCCTCTTTCTGCACAAAGGGAAAACTGGGGCAGCAGGATGCTGGGACTCCATTTCAAATACTGTGTACCTACAGATCCCTGTGAAATCAGCAGGAGGAATATGTTGAGGTTTTTCCAAGTCTGAGCTGTGAGTTACTCATCTATAATTATTTTAAGAAACACTGAACCTGGAGTAAAAATTCCTGCTTTTTGGCCGCTGTTGTCTTCTGCCCGTCTGCAGCACAGTAGCTAGCAGGTCTTCACCTCCCCCCATCATTTATGCTTGTGTCTACTCCTTTATAAATTATTGGCGTGTTCTCTGGTTAATTCTTTGATGACAACAAAAAGCAGCTTGTATCTCGTTGCAGTAGACAGCAGTTTCCCTGGGGTGAATATCTCATTGCTTTTGCATTGCTGCATTGTCTTGGCTTCCGTGATCCCTGCTTCTTGCTTTGTAAATCAATTTAAAAAGAAAAATAAAACAAAATCATGAAGGACAGAGATGGAGTGTTTTGTTCTGTTACAGGCATTATGTTATCTGAATGATACAGCTGAGAACATAAGAAGGACTGGAGGTATCTGCTTTCAAGGAAGGGGCAGAAGGGTTAAAAATAGGACCAGTTTAAAGGATAATAAATAGGATGAATGTAATCCAAGTGATGTAGAAGATGGGCATGTCTTCTTAGGGGAGGGAATGCCCTTACAGTGATGATAGCAAACTGATGACAAGCCTTGATTTTGAGTGGTAGTGGTGATTTTACTGAAGTTCAGTCAGTCAGCATGTACCCTTGGTTCTGCTGTTGAGCTACTGTGGTAGGGAGGGACAGGCTGGAGCCTCAGTGTTAAGCAAGAGAGGTCTAGTGAGGTAAATGAGGAACAGAAAGACCTGAGGGAAGTGAATCTGCTCATCTTGAATTGTGTCTTCGTGCAGCGTCAGAATGTGGAAGTCCTGCTCTGTTTGAGAGAGGCACTGTTCTTCTTAGCGGTGTGACTAAACTACTACACGGACTCTAGCGCAGTAGGTGGGAGGGTACATACATACTGATATTTTTTTATCTCTAAGCAAGATTTCTGAGCTCTGTCTATATGAGCTGAACTCTGTCCTTGACTAAGATACCTGGAGGCAGAGGATGAGACAGTGAGACGTGCGCCTGCAGAAACCAGACTCTGCCACTGGCGTTTGTTTATGCTGCTGCCTGCCAGCCTCCACAAATGACACCAAAACGTGCCATTGCTGGATCGGCAAATAGGTCTGCAGTGATGGGAAAATCTGCTGGTTTTCCTGGTGGGCTGGTACCCACCTCTCAGCTGATGCCTAGTAGTGTGACTGTCCCTCTCAAAGGGACGAAATGGGGTTTCATCGCGTTGCCCCACTGAAGTGCATACACAGCATCTGGAAGGTGGGGGCTCTCCCCATTCTGCCCTGGTACTGTCGTGCTTTGCCTTCCTCTCAACTGATTGTTCAGGCATTTATTAACTTAACTGTTAATTTATTTATTTATTTGCAGATGTATTTAAGTGTGAACAAATAACATTAAGTTTCACTAGTACATTTTTTTTTTTGGAGGCAGTCTCTCAATTTAGTCTATTCACCTGCAGGGTTTTCTGCTGTTGTCAAAAATTTTCTAATTCAAGGTCTTTCTAATAAAGTATTTTAGTATCAAATCAACTGTTGTTGTAAAAGGGAAAAAGACTTTTCTGGTGTGACTTTTTTTTCCAATGAAATTGTGAATTCTTTAGTAACCTTAGGTTGGGGATGATTGCTGTTTCAACCCCTGAAAGACTTCAGGAGACACTTCTGAAAATAAACAAAAATTGGTAGATCCTTTCCATGGAGTAGAAAGGTTTGTTTTACCAGAAGTTTTATTGTATGTCAAGATTTGCAGTTACTTTCAGAAGCCCCTTTAAATCCTGATGAGACAGACGATGATAGCATCAAGGTTACCCTCACGTGTGTTTCATTGCGTTGTTACAGGTGCCTTGATTGAGAGGCCTGTGCCTGCAGCCTCGTGCTTCCTACCGTGGTTTCTGTTAACTGCCAGGCTTGTCCTACTCCTGAAACAGGTTATGAAGGAAGCTTTAGCGACTGACAAAGAACAGTATTGCAAAGTAGAAGCTCGTAGTCATTCAAATTTACTGAGCAAGCTTGGTCAATTGTGCATTGTCTCCTCTGGGGACCCCTGCACCTGCAGCAGGTCTTTCCTTTGGCAGTGGCCCCACTGTCTATCCTGGGCATGGTGTGTTGGTCAGTCATGGCCCCAGTGGCACCTTCTCTTTTGCCCCATCATTCCTGTCCCCCGTCCAGCATCCTGAACTGGGTGTACTGGTGGTTGGAAGGCTTCAGAGTGTTGCCGGCCTACCTGCGTTTGCAGGTGTGCGCTGTGGTTGGCACCGGGAGCAGCTCCTCGCACAGCCGTGTTGCCGTAAGCCACGTGCAGCACTTAAGAGTATTGATATTTGTGGCAAGTGGTTTAGGTGTCCGTTTGAAGTTTGTAATGTGTTGTGAGCATCGCTTGTGCTGTTTCACTGGTACCCTATCTGTTTAGTAAACATCTCCATTTAGTTAACAGAGAAGATACAGTTTTTATAAGAATGCCTAATATTGGAAGCTTTTGTAAGCTATGGAAGGCACAAGATTTCATGGAATAATACTTTTTTGTGATGTTTACTTATACTGCAAAATTCTTCTCACCTGAGGTTATAAAAGTGAGAGCATTGCTCCATTTTTTCCAGTAGCGGTATTCCCATCAGACACTGTAACAACAGAAGGCACTAAGCATTCTGCCCATTTTGTTAGAACAGAGTTCTCTAGAGTTCTTGAGAGGCAATTCTTACTAGGTTTATAAAGCATTATGGTAAATGTACTTTGAAATGAAAAGCAGGTATTCCCAAGTCTACTGCTTAAGTACTATTCTTGCAGAGAAATTATGTTTTTCTCCTAAATCTTCTGGCACTTGAGGATAGCTATGGAGTTAAAGTAATAATAATAATAAAAACAGGTTAAAAAGCCCACAACAAGCAACAACACCAAAAGCAAAACCAAAACCCCCAAGCATGTATTCCCCAAACCCTCCTCCACTCTCTCTGCTCCCACTGTATCCTTAGTTCCCCTCCCGCCCCTCTGTAGAGGAGGCACATTCTTTCCAGACAAGGTGGGGGAGACTAGCCTGTAATTTTTCTTTCAGTTTTTAAAAATATGAACTTTTTTCAGTCTACATCAATTAAAAAAAAATGTAATAATGAAAATTGTTTACACCTACTTTAATGTTTGCTGGTAAGTAAATAGTGTGTTTTTAATGGAGGCAGCAATGTACAGAAAATGGAAGAAATTGCAGAATGTACGTGGCGGCTGCAGAGTCCTTTTTGCAGTGCATCGTAGAGGGTTTCTGGCACTGAGCACAGACTGTCTGTGTTTCAGACTGAGCTTCCCTTCTTAAAGCTCTGCACTGGAGATAAATAATACTCTGGCAAGTACAAATGTGCACTAAGAGACACTGTGAAGGGAAGCCTGAGCCCACTTAAGTGGAATGCGCATCATTGATTCCTGCAAGAATAATTGATTAATCATAAGCATTAAAAAAAAAAAAAAAAGCTGAGCTTGTTTAAAATACAGGGTAGTAAAACCAGAACTGATTCAGGATGGAGTACAAGACCTATAAATGTAACTGTGTGATACATGGATGCACCAGACTTTTAATTAAAAGAATCATTTTATCCCAAAAGAAGAGAACCTTTGGGGAACAGAAGGGAATTAGAAGGACATAGGTACTGCTTTACTGTCACCCATCCGTATATTTCCTTTACCTGTCCTTGCTGCCATGTGCAGTGAGGTGTTTATGTCCACAGTCCAGTGACTCCGGGTGTGGACATTTACTGCTTTTGTAGTAAGACCTGTTTACTTCTGGTTTCTAAGTTCTAGGTAGAAGAAACAAAACAAGGTACTCCAGCTGGTTATTTAGCAATATATGTTAAAAAAAAAGTAATCTGCAGGAGTTTTAAAGACCAGGCATCCCTGATGCCGGAAGCCACAGCACAGGCTGGGTGCTTGTGCATGTGCTTTGGGGTGGGGGGTGGTGGGGTGGGGGGTGTTGGAGAGGCACCACGGCCCCCGTGGGCTCGTTCGCTTTGAGTGACCAGACTGAGATGAAACCTGTGAAATACTGCTGAAGGGAAACCCCAGTTCACTATAAAACACAAATTTCTTTGTCTTAGCCAGTGAACTCAGCTAATTGAGTAAGCTAGCTTGCATTTTTTTTTAGTCATTTTTATTGTGGTTTCTGTATTACATGATGTAGGAGCTCAATTCCTGGGTATGGAACAGCTTTCTACACTATGCAGCAGTAGCTGCATTTTAGTGCACCCCTAGCTACATTTCCCCAGCTAACCTTTGTTACTTTAAAGACTCCAATAAATCTGATGTTTTTATGGTAAGCATTTTCAGAATGTAATTAGCTTTAAAACTTGTGTATACAGCAAAAGCCACATTAATAATACTCTAAGAGTTGGAACGAAGCAGGCAAAGGATTTTATTTGCTTTGTCCACAGATTCACTTCCCATCATAGTGGAGTACTTGCTTAATTTCCTCTAAAATCTTAATTTGGTGGAACCTGTCATTTCACTGTCAATTGTGCTGCTTTCTGACACCTTTAAAAAAAAAAATCCCTTCAGTGACGTGTGCTACAAACCCCTGTGTTTTTTGGGGGACAAATGCATAATTTTCTAGAAGTGGGTGCTATTTCTGACTTTGTTATATTTTAATTTATTTTAATACTTAAGATGTTGCAGATTGCTTTGTTGATATTGTCAGAGCAGCTTTTTGTATTTTTTTTTTCTTTTTTTTTTTTCAATGTAAAGGCCCATTTGCCAGCTGATCAAGGTTTCATCAGAGCCACAGAGCCAGTCAGGGTTTGAAGGACTCTGTGCAAAGTGACACAGATGCTGTAGCTCCTTTGGTATGTGCGTGGTGAATGCCCAAAGGTTGCTTCAGGTGTGACTGGCTTGGGCATGTGGCGTTGGCAGAGAGGAAATGTTGGAGCTTGGGTGGTTGGGGAACGCTTCATTTTGAGGTTCATTGAAATTACTGGGTGCACGTGATTGCTGGGTGAACTTTCCTAACCCCCGGAGGACTGCCTTCCCCCTCTGCATTTCATACCTTCCAGGAGTGATATGTAAGGAGCTGGTCGTGGATGTGGATTCATGCTACAAGCCTCAGCAGTGTATTTTTTGGGGAATCACTCCAGTTGTTCTCTAATAGGCAGTGGGGATGCAGTGCGTAAAAATGGTTGCTCAGCAGCAGTGTAGTATTTGGACAGTATATTTCTGAGTATACTGAAGACCATTTGTGGCCTGATTATCTGATTTATGGTGGCTGCAGCATATGGGATTTTTCCTCCCCTAGAGACAGGTAGTATGCATCCATGATTTCTGCTATGGTATCTTTTCCTTGGTCTGCGTGGTTGTACTTCTTGCTTGGCAGAGGGCTTGGAAAACCCTACATATATTTATTTATTTATTTAAATAGAGAGGAGAGGAAGTTGGGAAGGATCTTGTTACCTTTTGCCAACCCATAGTGAATTTGTCCACCGAGCCTCTCATCCTTCCTTACTTGTATGTTCTGTGATAGTCCATGGCAAAATGGAGGCCTCCGTGCCTTGTTGCTTTTCTTGAGGTCCCAGGGTTCAGACTCAGGTGAGAGGAACAGCAGTTACCATCCGGCAGACCCAGGGCTCTTGGCACTGTTGACCAAAGTGTCTGCCAGTTGAATTTGAGGCTACTTTCTAGCTTTTGAAGCCAACCTGGGCCAGTGCAATGGCCACTGTTGCTCTCCCCACCCTGTTTTCCCCGCTTTGATTCGCTTTGCTGCAGAGGTGGCATTTGGGAGCTGCTTCCCTGCAGAGCACGTGAAAACCAAGTGTGAGGAGACAAGAAACAGCAAGAAGACAGAGCCAGGTCATACTGCAGGATGCAGGAGCTCGGGGAGGCTTGGGGACATGAGCTTACTTAATGTGCTTGTGTTGCCCGGGGCCACCCATCGCAGCACCCGTGGGGTAAGAGTCACTGGCTGTGGGTCTGCGTTAGGTGTGCGGGGAGCTGCGTCCTGTCCAGTGGCATCTCTGGGTTGTGTTTGGGCCTTGCCGATGCCTTGCTGTCTGGAGGGGAAGGTGCCTCCTGGTCTGTCCCTGCCCAGCCTTGGGCACCTCCCCTCTGGCCCTTCTGGCTTGGGGCAGCTGTGGAGCACTGTCGCTGCTCCTCTTCCCCATCCCTGCCCCTCTTCCCCGTGCCTGCCGTCCTCTGTTCCAGAAGGCCAGACCTCTGCAGGTGATGGGGTGTAAATAAACTACCCCAAGGACGTCACCTTTAGTGTTGTGTTTTGAAGACTGAACAGGTAAATACTATGTTCTTAAGTGTGCCTCGGTTCTCCGTTCCGCTTTCTAAGGGCAGCTGGAAAAAAATCTGTATCCCGAATTACAAATTAATTTTGGTATAGTGTGTGGTTTTTTTTTTTCCTCCCAAACAAAACATTTTCCAGTATTGATTCAACCACAGTAATCAAACCACTTTTATCAGCATAAACAGGAACAGAATAAGCAACAAAAATGTATATAAAGGAAAATGAATGGGTGAGGGACTCAGACCTTTGCAGTGATAGTTTTCCAGGGGCAGGCAGTACTGTTGTGCTGGGGAACATCATATATGACTTCCAGTTGTTTCTGACCTGTATGTTGCAGCTGACCAAAACTTCTGGTAATGTGATTACACTGAATCACAGCACAGTACCTGCTTTATAGCAAAATGGCTGTTTTCCTCTTTACTCATCCCACGGGCTAGGAATCAAATGTATTTCTGAACTTTGTTTATTTGCTTTGCTTCGTGAGTGCTTCTTGCATACTTTTCAAATGTTTGTTAACATTGACCTATTGTAAAGACATAGCATGCAAGAATTTCACTAGAATAAAACATGGTCCTTTTTGCCAAGTTAAAATGCTTTCTGAGGGTGAGCAAGAAAACCAATGCAGATGCTGTACACGTCTTGGCAGAAGACAAAGGCTTTTTGTAGTATATCGACCATCACTGCCTGAGCCTGGCAAAACATTCCCGTAGCATATGTATGTGGCTTTCAGACAAACAGTGAAGAGAGTTTAATGGTGGCGTTCAAGCACAGGCTGAATCTCCCTGGAGTTGGGGGCATTTTCTCCTGACTTCAGTGCCATTTGAGCCAGACCAATTATGTGGTTGCACGTTTATCTTGGCCTTTCAGGGTAGTCTCTTTTGGGTTTAGTCTGTAATCAAAAGAGAATGCAAGAAACAGAAGTTTCGAGTAACCTTTTCCTGATTCCCTTTTGCCTTTAAGATTTGAAACAGGAGAAACTTAGGTAGACAGAAATATTCTAAAGCTAAATACAAGTTAATAGCACAAGCCCCTACGCTTCTCTCCTCTATGTCCGAGCTGCACTGTGGAAATTTAAGCTGTGAGTTGTAGTCCAAAACCAAACTATATTTTTTAGAGTTTGGCTGAAATGATGATGAGTTTTTCTTTTAATGGATGGAGATCTGTTAGTAATGTCAAATTCAGTGTTGTCCGCCCCCCCCTTTTTTTTTCTTGTGACACTTCCCGCTGTGCTTAGAGCAGCTTCTGCGCATCTTCAAACGATGGCTGAGCATCACCCACTGATCTGCATCCTCTGCCCTCCCTCCTGCTTGCCCTGGCTAACCCGTGTTTCATCCCCATAATTTAGGTTCTTAGGGCTTCTTGCTGTGGGACAAAACCCCCAAGTCTCTGAAGGGACTGGAATGGCAGTGGTTTGCGGAATTTCCCCAAACTCTTTTGCTGCTGGTTAGAGTATACTAATGTTTACTTCTGCTCTGAAGCCCTCTTATTTTCTTCTTTGGCTTCAGAGGCAGCCAGGAGAGCTGAGGAAGAGAGGCGAGGCAGGGGAGCCCTTTTCCCATCCAGTGCAAGCAGTGTAACAGGCAGGAAGGCTGTACTTCAGCCCCCTCATAGAAGTTGAAAGTGTTTCTCATTTCACTGAGCTTGCACCAAAATAAGCTGTGGGTATGCCTGTTCCAGAATTGAAAGTAGCAAACTTTGCCTTGACAGGTTACAGGTCCCTCTTGCTGGTGGGACAGCCTTTGTCCACAGAGAAGATGATGTCCACACATTATCTTCTCTGGAAATAATAAAGAGTTTTAGGAAGTTCAACTGGGTAGGTTGGTGTAATTTCAAATCAACAGTGAGCTATAAGTTTTCCAGGGCAGATGCTCTGTCTCTGGGAAAGTCGGACCCTGGTTCCCGCTGAATCTCTAGCTGCTGGGGTAATGTCAGTAATAAGCTGGGGGTGGAGGAGGAGGAGATCTCACCGAGCTTCTCCTCTGCGTCACCGCATTGCCATGGGCAGCGCTGTCTGCGCCGTCCCTGCCGCTGCTCAGCCGCGGGGCTGCCTGCACCCCTCTGGAACCGAGCGGGGGGTGCCCCGTGCACCCTGCCTTAACTCTGTTACCGTTCAGCATTTCCAGTATAGCCTCTCTTGGTTTTGGTGAGCACAAAAAAGGTGAGCTCAAAGTAAAACTTTGCATCCAAATGTCTTTGGATTTTGAGTTGTGAAGATCCTAAAGCAGAAGTGGGTTTTGGTGCTGCTTTTTTTTTTTTTTTTTTTTTTTTTTTTTTAAATCCTTTTTGATCATGGTGGTGGTGTGAGTCAAAATACAGGAGCCATCTTTTCAGTTGTGACCCAGGTCCAAATTTTGCATCCTGAATATCTCTGTACAGAGTAATATATGCAGATGTAATTACTTACGGAACTATTTCCGATATTTGTCATTGGTATGTTGATCTTAGTTGTTTCACTGTAACATTTTCCTTTTGAGCATATGTGGGTATGAAAACTTAAGCACAATTTTTTGTCTGTTTGATGTTTGGAAGAGTAGCTATTTTGGAGATGCATTTTTCTGTGAAGCTTAATTTAAAATTCAAAGTATAAGAATTTTTATTAGATTTACTGTGTATAAGGATATAAATTATCACTTTAAAACATCAATGTGCTAAATTCTATTTGTTTCATTTTACAAAATGTGTCATGTTCTGAATTAGCAACATAAACACGCCTGCTTTTACTCTTCTTTCAGAGAGGTGGTGGATGCCCCATCCCTGGAAACATTCAAGACCAGGTTGGACGGGGCTCTGAGCAACCTGGTCTAGGTAGTGGTGTCCCTGCTCACTGCAGGGGGGTTGGACTAGATGACCGCTAGCGGTCCCTTCCAACCCAAAACATTCTATGATTCTATGATTCTTTACAGACCAATGCAAAGAACAGCTTGACTACACTTTATGTGTTCTACTGTATTGTGCAATGACATTGTATTTCTCATAACAAGCATGAAAAATTCTAGAGTTCAAGGGAATGTGTGTTTTCACACCCACACCCCTGTCTTTATAATTTAGGAGAATGCTTGACTATCACAGTATTATGTTTGATCTCATCTGATGTAGATACTCAGTCTGAAAAGAATGGTTTATGAGTTTGAGAGGACTGAAAGTTTTGAGTCCAAGGCAGTTTAAAATATATATATATTTTTGCTAAAGCTAAGTAAATTCTGAAACAACCATGGTATTTTAATAATAGAACTAGCTAGGGAACAAATTTTCTGTTGTGTGAAAAGAAGTACGGTTTTTGTTTTTTTACAGCATTGCAAGGAAAGGGGCAGCTTTTGTAAAAACTATTTCCTAAAATGCATGAGAGGGCTGTTTCGGAGAGGGAGTCTCCTGGGCAGGATGCTCAGCTGGGAGGTGGGTCCAGCAGTGAGGCCATACTCTGTAAGGTGCTCCACGCCCCTTTCAACCCAGATGTCGGATGTCTTAATCACTGGAAGTGGTATCTCTTCTAGAAAATCCTCCTATCAAATGAAAGCTTTGCCAAAACTGACATTTTTACTTCAAGTTTGGTTTTCAAGAAGCTTGCATTTAAGAAAGCTTTCTCCAAGGGTGAGGATTCCCAGTATCTCTAAGCCATCTAAAATACTTGTCTTCGTGCAAATGGCAAAATTTTACTTTATTACTAATTTTTGTGTTGTGCTTTTTCTTTCTAGACAGGAAGGGAACTGCATTCTTAGTGTAGTGACCTGCAAGCTACATAAAGAACAGTGACATGAAATCAGCCTTTTAGGAAATAGGAAGGGTAGAAGAGGTACAAGTCATCCAGCAAAGTAAAATGTCATTAGGACTAAATTTTACTGTTCAGTGCAAACCTCCTGCGCAATCCATGCATGCGAATTTGGCAGTTTGACCTGGCCGAGGGTGTTGCTGTGAGTCAGTGTCTGATTCACGACAGCCAGGAGAGCATAATCCCTCCTCCTGCCTTACCCTGGGCGCTGCGTTTGTGGCCCTCACCTGCTTTATGGTCGTGCTATCTATTGCATCTACCTGTTCAAACAGTCTCGTTTTTAAAGTGAGGACTAAATGAAAAGGTTTCTTGCCTCTCCCACTTGTTCAGCACTGATGCATAAAAGTCCAGCAAACCTTTGCTTTCCTCTCACCCTTTTTCTGTTTTGAAGGGGTATGGGGCTGGGGATTGGAAATGCTGCCTACTTGGACGATCTCAAAGGCCCCCAGCCAGCTTTGTCTGGTGCTTGCAGCCGGTAGGTCTTGCTCCGTGTCTTACCAAAGTAAGAAAGTTCATGACCTCTCCGTATCTGGACAGCTGGCTATAGTTACCCTAGGGTCTTCCCTGGGAATCTGGCGGCAGCCCGGCTGGTCGGCGGTGGAGCCGCCTGGTCCCCGGGCGAGGATGGCGGAGCCACCTGTGTGTGACCCACGTGCACTGGGCTGCAGCGCTTGCCCATGGGAAGCAGCGCCCGAAAGCAGCTCCAAGGCTTTCTGCTGAGCTGAAGAATTCTCCATTAGAAAGCAAGGCCCCATACCTGGAAAATGAAAATGCATGGTCAGGATCTTGGATATGATTTTCTTTCACTTTGTATTTTCAATTCTGTAAGGATACATAATATTTTTTTTCCCCCCTAGTGAATAAAAATAGAGCATGACCGACATCTGTGAATCCAAATTTCTTGTGGCATATTTCCTCTTTAAGAACAATTTTCTTGGCTTTGAAAATAAAAACTGGAGAGTGGGTTTTATATATATTCAAGGTTGCTATTTTGATGCTCGCAAGCTTCTGTCAGTCCAGACATCTACTTAAAAAAGTATGAGGGATTTTTTTTTTTAAATGTATTTTTATCCCAGTTATTGAAACTTTCATTGTATTTTTAACAGTGGTGTTGCTATTAATGTAGAAGAGAATAGACATAACAAAGGCTTGTTGGTTGCTAGGGGAAAGCTTGCAAAGTTAAATTAATTAATTTGATGTGTTTTGCAAAAATAAATGGACGGAGGCTGTGGTTAGATGAAATGGTTTAAAACTTCGGTTAGCTTGATGCAGTACTGGCTTGGGAGCTGTTGCATTTGCTATCTAAAACATAGGCTAAAACACAAAAAATGCCATATTTAATCTATTTTTATTCATCAAGCTCTTTCCTTTTTGCTCTACTATGTTACAGAACAGCAAGCAGTTGTTTCTCTTCAGTGGAGCTGACCCTATGCCAATGTATGTAACGATGCACTGATCATTCAAAGTTAGCAAGAGATGCTAGTGCCTTCTCCTATCTGCATTTTGGTGGGGCACCACTTGGAGACATCCCAGGTGAATAATAGAAACAGGTTTTCTGAAGGGGAAAAAAAAAA
>KL275548.1:2096-20755 GCA_000699545.1 Podiceps cristatus
GACTCCATGTCCCATACAAATGACTCAGGTGTCAACCTTTTGGTACTGTGGGAAAAGTAGAATTTTGATTCATTCCTCCCCATCCCAGTAATATTTTTTTTTTTTTTTATTCCAAATGCAGCCAGTTATGAAATTTGTAATGCTGTTTATAATACTTAGCATTTATTTTCTAACCAACACTAGAAAATGAAGCAGAACATAGCTACCAATGCACTAAATCTATGGCCTGAAAATCATTGCTTTCACTTGTGTATTGGCGCATGAGCTCACAGGTTTTGAGGGAAAGAATGCTCATCATTAAAACTTTATCATTGAACATCCCAGAGAAGAGATTTTTTTTTTTTTTTTAATTATTCTGCTGAAACACAAACCACTAGATAGTCCTTACTTGATCCTGTCTCCTTATTACCGAGCTGTCTATGACAATTTATGAAGCAACACCTGCTTTGATAGTTTGCTGGCCTCCCACTTCCTTCCTCCTTTTGGCTGTTTGCTCACCTGTTACTTGGTGTCTGACTCCCCGTTTAAAGCTCTCAGAGAGAGAAGGGTATATTTTTATTCATTTTAATGGGACCCCGAATAGTAGACTTTTAAACAGGATTGCCAAGGACTATTGCAAGAAATAGAATATATCTGTTTCTTCTGCACTGGAAATAAATGTTATAATTAAGGATGATATAATTAAGGATTAAAAAATCCAGAAAACTTAGCTAAGAAATTAATTTAGTAAAAAAGAAGAAACAGATAGTAATCATAAATCCAGTTTTCCTGGTATTTTGATATATAACTCACAGCTCTAAGCAATATAACAAATAAAACCAAGAGAAATTAGTGGAGAATAAGGTTTGGGGATGTTACAAGGAAAAGTTATATTCACTATCTCATGACTTGTCTTGCTAGACCAGTCTGTTGTATGAACATATCGCTCATATCGTTCTCTGTACCCTCACTGTAGTGGAGCTGAGTAGCTTGTGGCAGCTGTTTGTTCAGCAGACCCCAAAGCCCTCCTACCAGAGTCATTACTAATTCAAACAAGCCACACTCAAAACCAATTACATGTCTGCACCTTGGAGCAATGCAGAACTGATTGCAGACCTACCTACCTTTTAGGGTAACTGAAAGAAAAATCTAAAGCATGTCAATATGTACTACCCATGTTCCATATGAAACCCTGGGCTGTTGAGGTTGCACCGAGTTGATACAGAATTGTTAATGGGAGAAAGCAGTGCAGCAGGTGATTTTGAATTGCATGTGTTTGGAGCTACCTCACATGCAGCTGCGCTGGGAAAACAGTCTGGGTGTGCTCCCCGGAGATGCTAAACTCACAAATGCTTCGTCTTCTTATGGATCAACAATGAAACTCCTTACAAAATAATTAATGGCCAAGGTGCCTATTTCTGACAGCTCATATTAAAATTTCAGGCAGCTGGCACAGCTGGCATGTCTGGGTGAAGAGGATAAAGCAGCTATGGTCTGCCAGAGGAGTGGTAAAAGGATTATAGCACTGAAACTGTGTTCATGTTATAGAGGTGCTAAAAAAAATACAGCTGTAAATAAGAATCAATAATAAGCCAAATTTTAAAGACAGTTTCCAAATTCTTAAGACGTTTACGTGGTAAATGCAATAGAAGGGTGAACTGTAGGGGGAAAAAAAAGAAAGAGTACACTAATTAACAGCAATATGTGATACATGAATTAATTAGTTTTCTTTACACCTCTCTGTTAAACCATCTTCCCACTTCTGTTATGTAGCAAAAATAGCATTTGTAGTCACGTTATTTGTTGTCTCTTGTTCTAAAGGGACATTCTAAAGAATGAAAAGATAATGGTGTAATCAGAATGTAATTATTGGCTTGTCTATTTATACATAGATGTCCATCACAGTCAGTGACCGCTGGTTTTCAGGTTAATACATCTATTTACTTCCATTGTCATTAAATTTGTGAGGAACATATGTTGTTACAAGCCAGAAGGCCACTGAATTTTGGCTGTTTCAGGGACAGTAGTTTCTTCTTTCCAATTTTCTCTGATTTGATGATTCATTTCAACACAAACTCTGTGGCAGCATTGTAACCTCTTTCACTTCTTCATCTTGTTCTACTTGAAATTAATTTTCTCTGTTACTGATAGTGTTTTGCGAAGCTTTACAGAAGGATTTCAGGGTATTCCAAAAATGCTTTTATTGGCCTAAAGGTGTGCTTTTGCTATACACAAACTGGTCATAAAAAATCTGTACAAGGATCCTGAAGTTTTCCGTCCTGGCTTTTTACCTAGCCCACTGCAAATGAGACACTTTTGAGGGTAATACAAAAGTGATTTCTACAAGTAGTATATGTGCTGTTTATATTGCCACACAAGTTTATAATGATGTTCATGCACAGACAGTACTGACAAAATTGCCGCCTGGGTTAACCATAGAAGAGCAGTAATTAGAGCATTCTCATCCACAGCAAACTACAAACGTAAGTTTTCAAATGACCAAAGGATGAACTCTCTTTAGAAATGCAGAGAAATATTTCACCATCATTTGCTGCTAGTTTGAAGAGAATGCTACCAAGATAGATAAACTTGTCAACCATGTTGAGTTCCTTTGATCTTGTGCCATGGCATAAATGTACAGCTTAGTGATTAACTCTTTCTTCTTATTAGTCTTTTTATTACCTTTTCTTTTTTTCTTATCCTTCTTTGTACACTTTCTCTCAAAATTTATTGGAAGTGGTCTTCCTGAAACAGTGCTAAGTTTCTGACCTGTTCAAGAATTAAGATATTGAATTTGGACTAAAGAAAAATAAATGGAGAAAGAATGCTTATCCTATAACAGAAAATAAACTGCTGGTAGAGGATTGGTTCTGTAAGAGTTGTTTCTTCATAATTTCTTTGCATTCTTCCAGAATGTTTTTTTTTTTGATGCACCACATTAAATCTAATATCCAGTTCTCATTGAATATCTCAATTGTGGGTCAAATTTTGCCCAGTGTACTGATCAAGCTCCTTGTAATAAGATTCAATTTTCTACTAAAGTTACAGAAGCTTTGTAGTCAGCTAAATGTAAATAAACTTTTGTTTTTTGGGTTTTTTTTGGGTTTTTTTGTCTGCATAATAATGCCTTTTTTTTCTGTTCTGGGGTAAAGAAATTCTGGGAAAAGAAAAATCTGGCATCAAAATCTCTGTTTTTTATGAGAGCACTGCTCCATGTTTATATTTTTCACTAAATGCCTGCTAACTTTTAGACTGCTTGTCATACGTGATTTTTCACATTCCATTTTCCAAATCATATTTAGTTCAAACTAGCACAGAACATGGAAACTCAACTGTTCTTGCCATCTTTTCTTTCAGCAATGGTCTAGACAGTTAAAGGAAACAAAAGCTGTTCCAAATTTGTATTTGCTGGTATGAGAAATAGGATAATGGTGAGAGATAATATGGAATACAAAACTGATGCATAACGAATATAAGAAATATTTTAAAAGTAATAAAGAATTTAAATTCCCTCATCTTAATGATGATGAGAATTTACTGTTGCACATAAGCAATGGATAAGATACACTAACCCAAACTAGAGAGCCATTTGGATTGTGATTCAACAGCTGCAAGGAAATTCAGTTCAGATTTTGGCCTTTTTCTTTAATAACTTGGAGCGGGTTTGCTTACATTAAATACGCCAGTCTTCCCAGGTTATGTATACATGAGAATTGAACCTGGTTATATTCTCTAAGTTTTTGTGGGTACATGTTTGTCTATAAAATAGTTTATTTGTCATGGCATTTAAATAGTCATAGCTTTATCGCTTGCACAAAATATGTGGCTTTTTTAAAATTTAGAGGGTTGAATTCAGACAAATGATTAAAAATTTTTTATGCGGTGGGTTAAATCAAATGAAATGTAATTCAGGAGCATCTATTAGTTCAGTCTGATTTAACCTTCTTAAAATGGCATCTTAAACTTAGTGATTTTAGTTGGCAATCCTAGTGTTTTAAAAGTATATTATTATTTATTTCAATGGTTTCTGACGTCATCTAAATCACAAATAACATCAATGTCTGGAAAATGGCAGAATGACATGTTAACTCCTTACAGCATTAAGAAAACAGAGCATATTTAAGAGGTGAGAAAATGGGGAAAATAAACCAGAGTAAAAGAAAGGGTGAAATGAGGATAAGAGAATACAAGAAGATACTGAGTTGAAGATAAATTTTATTGTACATTTCAGCTTCTTGTTTGGATAGTGTGCAGTATTTTTTCAGCAGATTTGTACTAGAGAAAAACTCATTTTGATATGTCTCATACAAATAGCTCCATCTTAGTGGTGGCTAGTTTGTAACATAAATTGAAACCCAGAAGTATAAGACTCAGTTCTGCAGAGTGCTCAGTTCTCACAGAAAATAAGAAATAAGAAATTTCAACATAAAAGAAGTGGTCAGGATCCTGGAGGATCATTCCCAGAAACCTGATGTAAATCCACTTCCTTCCATTTCATGAGGCTACATCATAAACCTTTAAATAGATTACTCACAAATTAACATACTTATAATCAATTAGGAAACCATCTCCATTCTTACTCCTTTTGGAAGGACACGTTTTTTGTCCCATCCTCTCCTTGCTTGTATATCACAACTGTAAATAGCCATCTCTTGAGTGAAGTATCATCTGCATTGAGTGCAAGAATAAACCAATATTATCATTTGCCTTTGCATGAACAAGAACTACGGACCTTGTGCTAGCCCATGCATTAACATGTAGATACCTTAATCTGTAGAATAAAGAGCACGCGGATTTTGGGGTTAGTCTGAAATGAGGGACAAGGGGAGCTAAGTAATAAAATCTGCCTTGTGAAGACAGAAAGGTATATTGTAAAGTAGCACTGAGAAGAACAGTACTTATGTGGGGTTGTGTAAAAGGTATTAATGTTAGTGTCTCAGTCTTAATTCATAATACTAATGGAAATGTCTTCGTAACATTAAAATACATGAAATATTAGGTTTGAAATGTGTGCATATATGCACATAACTGTATGTCTATGCATATATATATAAAAAAAAGCAGGCCTTTGCAGATGAATGTGCTGTGTGTTCTTGTTCCCCACTCCTCCTATTCACTGAGATATCTTCAACCCTTTCACCACAAATGTATGCATCCCCTTTTCAGACATATAAAACAGGAGAACACACTTGGGGGAAGGAGGAATTTCTTCAGACTCCCCTAATGTTTCACAGATTGGGTTTCTGTGGCTTTTTCCTAACTTCCTTTTCTGTGAAACAAGGTACCAAGTAAGATGGATGTTTTAACTCTGAGTTTATCTGACAAGAATCTAACCTGCATGGCAAATTGTTAATGTCTAATAGGAGTTTGTTCCAAGCCAGTTTATGTCAGTTCTACTATACTGGGGCAGGAGGGGCAATGTGATATTAATACTGCAATGGTTTAGGTCCCTTCCTTGCGTGGGATAAGATTAAGTTCACTGCATAATTCGTGGTTGTGTGCTCAATGATTGCCATTTAAGAGTGGATCTTTTGGTTCACCTCCACCTCAGTTTGTTATAACAAACAAGTCATATTTGCTTTTGAATTGCAAGGGAAAATTGGATGAAGAGGAATGCAGAAATGCTTTCTGGGGACCTTTTATTCTTTAAAAGGAAACTTGAAATCAGAGTTTTGATTGCTCGAGTGCTGTTTACCATTTAATCTATCTTGATAGAGTAGTAATTTAAGAGTTCTCAACATCTTGCTTCAGACGCTTAACAACTTTTAGTATTTGGGTCCCAGCTGAACATTTTAACTCATGCAAAGGGGACGTGAAAACAGTGACCTACCTCTGAAAACATCTTTTTAAATCAGAAAAATCTGCACTGTATGATTGGAAGGAGAATTTTGTAAGTATCAAATTGGGAATTATGAATCAAAGCCCACAGGCTCCAGTTTCCTCTAAATGAATAAGCAAATGCACGCGACAGGATGTACATCAGCTGGACAGTGTTTGTAAAATTTGGGCGCGGTGTTGTGCTCTAATGTAACATATAGTGTGCATATATTGGATGATAAATACAGTCCATGGACTTACCAAACTTATAAAACATTTTATTGGAAAGGAAAAAAAGCTACACATAAATTTAAGAAACAATGTTTAAAAAATTCCTTTAGAAATAAGCAAATTGTTCTCTAGGGAGAATTGACGAGGAAAATTGTAAAGTTACTTCCATGTATAGTAAAACCTTATGCACATATCTTTTCCCTGCTCCCTCTAAACCAACAGTGCTTCAGACTCAAGTTACTTATCCAGTTTTTCCCTCCATTTCTGTTCTGCCTCTCACCTCTTATGAGAAAAGAGGACTTTTAATGCAGATTTTTAAGCGCAGATCTTGGCTTTACATAAAAAGGCTGAGGAATAAACAGGAGAGGTAGACTAGATGATCTCAAGAAGACTCTTCCAACCTAAATGACTTTGTGATTCTCTGAAGAACTCAAACCCTCTCCTTGCTTGGAGATGGAATCCATCTCCACAACCCATTGAGCGGTAGGAATGCACACCTAATTCACTATCACCTTCCCTGTTCCCACAAACACTCATCACAGTGCTTTTTAAAAACTAGACAATCTCCACCCTGTTCTTAACAAGGTGTTAATAATGTAAAAAAAAATAGTAGCATTAAAAGATTATTAATATTCAGAAATAGTGGTTTAAGTGATTGTTTTCAATTATTGATTAAGAAACAGATGCAGCCAAAAGTTACTGACCTGCAGAAGTCAGGAGAGGATGGATACTAATGTACTAATATGTGTATTGGATGGATACTATTGTGTTTACTTTCTTATGGTACTTACAGTCTCTTTCAGTACTCGACTTTAGCCTTCAATATCTAACAAAATTATACTCAGGGGAAAAAGCAAATTTGGGATTATTATTTTACATGCAAATAAAGCTACAGTTGGATACATTTAGTCATCTCTGACTATATCTTCTCTTCAGGTATAAATAGTTGATGGCTTTAATGTGGATTTGTCATAATTTCTATAAAGGATTCTAATCTACAGATCTTATACTTCTCTATTGCCTTATACATGTTGTTATTCTATTAGCACTTAATAGTTTCTTTTGGCATCTTTTTTTAAATTTCCTTTATATAGTGGGTGTATATAAAGCTGCAAATGCATTACCTATCTGTCATGTTTTAGCCCCAGCTGGCAACTAAGCACCACACAGCCACTCACTCATCTCCCCTCGCTATCTGAGGTGGGGGAAATAATTAGAAAATTGGGGGGAGGAATCGTGTGTTAAAAACAGTTCAATAGGACAGCAAAAGAAAAGGAAATAATAATAATATTGCTGGTAAAGAAATATACAAAACCAGGTGATGCACAATGCAACAGTTGTTGCTCACCACTCGGTGATACATAGCCCATCCCCAAGCAGGGGTTCCCACCCCCTGGCCAACTCCAGTTTTATATACTGAGCATGATGTTATATGGCAGAGAATATCCTTTGGCAAGTCTGGGGCAGCTGTCCTGGCTGCGCTCTCTCCCGCTTTCTCGTGCATCTCCTCACTGGCAGAGCCGGGGAAGCGGAAGAGCCCTTGGCTTAGTATATGCATTACAGCTACTTAGCAACAACTAAAAACATCAGTATGTTATCAACATTATACTCATACTAAATACAAAATGCAGCACTATACCAGCTAGTAGGTAGAAAATTAGCTCTATCCCAGCCAAAACCAGCACAAGCCTTATGAGGAGCGGCTGAGGCAGCTAGGATTGTTTAGTCTGGAGAAGAGGAGGCTGAGGGGAGACCTCATTGCTCTCTGCAACTACCTGAAAGGAGGTTGTAGTGAGGTGGGGGTTGGTCTCTTCTCTGTAGTAACAAGTGATAGAATGAGAGGAAATGGCCTCAAGCTGTGCCAGGGGAGGTTTAGGTTAGATATTAGGAAAAACTTCTTCACCGAAAGGGTGGTCAGGCATTGGAACAGGCTGCCCAGGGAAGGGGTTGAGTCTCCATCCCTGAAGGTGTTTAAAGAACGGATCGATGCGGTGCTTGAGGGCATGGTATAGATGGACTTGGCAGTGATGGGTTAATGGTTGGACTCAATGACCTTAAGGGTCTTTTCCAACCTTGACAATTCTATGATTCTATGATTCTATGATTATTAAAAATCTACTTTCCACAATAACTGCAGAGAAGGAAATTGATAAACAAAATACAGTCATGTTACAGAATGTAGAAATGACATTCATTACATAGATTTCATCAGTGAAGTATAATTACACATGAAAAAATTGTGATAATTATACCTATAAAAGAGATGCTATAACTAGTGCATGTATAAGCATACCCTTTACAGCCTAAGATTCTTCTAGTTCATTCTAGTGCAATACAGAAAATATGTTATTACTACTACTGCTTTGAGCCTAGTTCACCTGGAAGAGGAATATATGGTCAGTTTAACTATCCCAAACCGATTGGTTGTCACCAGCATGTCTCCATGTACTTGAAGTTTTAATGCTGTGTGTATATCATAGAAAGAGATTATGTTTCTATCACATAAAAAATTTAAGAAGCTGCATCCAACAGTGTGTCCAAAATGTTAACATTGTTTAAGCTCTGAAATATGAAGAAATTTCAGACTTCAAGGTGCCTGGTCAATCCTCATTCTTTTCCCTACTGCGAAGGCTACAGTTGTTCAGATTTTAAGTCCCTGGTTCTGTGTTTAGTCCCTCATAAGATCTACCATCTTCCATGGTCAAAAAAATGTCACTTATTTTTCAGTGAAATTGTAAATAGACTAGTGCTCCCAAATCTGTGAAGGTTATTCATTTTTAACTTTATCTTCCAGAGAAAGTCAGAAAATCCTTAACGTATTCTAATCAAGATGGCACAAATTCAGATTAAGTCCACTGAAATCAATGAAGTTTCTTTGAATTTTCAACATGGAAAGTATTAAGGGAAGATCCTCATGGAAATCAGCAGAGGTACACTACTTTGTATCAGCTGAAGATCTAGTCTAGTGTCTGCTTGTTCAACGGGACAGTTAAAAAACTGGCTGCATATATATTTGTATGTAATATAGAGAGATGCACATTTAATATTAGACACTCAGCAGCACATTCCTATTATTACTGGAATAACAAAATCCACACTGGGGAATTCTGTCTAAATAAATAGTCAGTCTGCTGCTGAATACAAGCCAGTTAGCAGATTGACTACAAAGATGCCATCAATTTAAATCAAGAGGATGCTTTTACAAGTTGCAAATGTCTTCTGACTTTTTTCTGACTCATTAAAGCTTTTATGAATCTTGCCAGATGTTTAAGGCCTCAGGGAAAGTCAAATGTACATGAAAAGATTTCAAAAGAAAAATGGGTAGATAGAAATACTGAGAATTATGCTGCATTTTTGGTTCCAATGTAACAGGCTTGCTCTGGAATTGGCCTTTTATTTCTTTGGGGATGTAGTTTCTTATAGTACTTTCATTCTTTTATAAAATAGAGCCCTGTATTTTCTGACATTCAAAACAACTTCTGGTTAGCCGTAATGCTACATACTTTTGAGTTGGCATTTTAGCTGCAAATTATACATCATCTTACAGACTCTGTGGATCTGTTTTGACCACTGTTGAAGTGGAAGTATAATAAATACACATTGGGAATTTGGTAATCTTTATTTTTTCCATGTGTCCAAGCATATTTATTAAGCATTATGACTTGAGAATCTGATGTAAACATCCTTTATCACAGAATTTTAGTGAAAATCCTTTGAAAGTGTATATAAATGCTGTGTTCACTGTGTATTTCTACAACAGCACTACAGTAAATAGTCGACTTTTCACAGTACATTTAATTCTGCTCCTGCCATAAAGCATAAAACATCTCTGCTAAGCTTGAAATGCAAAATCAGTTGGCAGTTCCGAGCTTGTGTTAGGAATAGCCATCTCCTGATTTTTGTAGACAGCCTGTATTTACAAAACAATTAATTTTAGCAATGTTGCCACAATAGAGGGGCATAGCCCAGGCTCACAGAAAAGCGGGTGGTAATACAGCCTGCAGCCTGGAATAACACAGGGAAGGTGCTTGATGCCAAGGAGATAGGCTCACGCTAAGGCTGTGGTAATGAATCTCCCTTTCTACAGTTCAAGAGCAGAGAGCCAAAATACTCTGGCTCCAGACTCCAGTAGAATTCAACATTTCCTCTTAAATGATCCATAAAGAGCCAGGAAAATTCTCACCATCACAAGCCAAAAAGAATTGGATGAATTAAAGGATAAAGCAAAAGAGGTTCTGCAGTGGTATGGTGGATATTAATACTTACATGCTAGGGAGTTTTGAATTTACTACAGTAGCTTGATTACTTTCCATCTCGGCTAAATCCAGTCAGAATTGTAATAAAACCTTGTAGTCAAAGAAAAGTGGTTTAATATCACGTTTGTTGCAGCTGACAAAAACCTGTGTTAGAGCAGCTCCTTCCAGTGATGAGGAACGGGACTAGGCACTAGTAGAAAATGTGTCCCTAAAGACCATCTATAAGACCACAGCTCTGTAGTGATGAGTGCTTAATTCCAACAAGATATATTACAGTAAATAATTAACGCTTAACAATAAAAGGTGATAGAAGTGTAATAATTACACTGCATTTCTTAGTAGCATTTCCCCTTATGCCAAACATTTCTGAAGTCCAAAATGGGCTGTACTGGACATACATGTCAAATATCAAACAACCTTCAATCTACTTTTTCCATAGGAAGTTTTGCGTTTAATTTATGTGTACTTCTTTCTATCTCTCTCTAATCTAGCCTTCTGAGGTAATTCTATTTACTAAAAAAGATATTTTAAGTAAACCACCCAATACTATGGACAATATGGGGTAGAAAACAGGGAACAAAATTGAAATGGTGGGCTACTGCAGTCATCATCCTAACTGAATCAGTACAGAAACAGAAGGCAATTGCTCATATAATATGATTCATATGTACAGCACTCTCAAAAAAAAAGACGTATTAGAACTGAATACTGGATAATTAGTCTTTCAACCATTGGAAAATCTTGGCATAATAATATAAGTTGCGATTGGAACTATTAAAAGCAAAACTTTTGATTGTTGAGGAAAAAAATAAAAAGGTCATATGGTAAAAATAGTTACACAGACAGACTGGGAGAGACATAATTATAGTCCCACTATTGTCTGTGTGTGAATACTTTATGGCATTAATTACTGAACATATGTAAATGTATTTTTACGACTACTTTAATTGAATACATTAAAAACAAACCCACTATACAGCATTTATGTGCTATTTTTGGCCTGAAATCTTATCTAAGGCAGTTTTTTAAATTTTTATTTGTTTGGGGGTTAAATCATTGCAAAGTTTTTGAACTTCAAAGCTGCATTAACAATTACTCTTTTACCTTTGGACGCAGTCTTCTCATCAGCTACTACTTGTCAAAATGAATGTATGACTTTCTTTTCTAGTTTCTCCTCTCCCTACATTCCCTCACTCTAATACACCTGGGTGAGATTTTAAGCTGTAAAGCTAAATGAAACAGAGTTTCCAGGTCTGGAAGTGCAAAGACTACAATAGCTTTATGCCCCTTCTGTCACTTTCTGTTCCAGGGATATTTCCAGAGGAAACAGTAACTCCAACTTCAATTTAAGCAGCGCTGAGGGCCTGTTTGCACTGTAGCAGACTCCGTAGGCTTTCTATATTACGGTCGCTTCTGCTCTGGTGGCAGAGCAGGTTTTTTGATAATTCAGTCACAGCACCCAGGATTCCCTTAGCCTGTCCTGTTCACTCTTCCTGAGAGGATCGAGATGCTTTCATTCTTCAGTTTCTGATGTTTTTTCCTAGACTAGATTTTGCCTCACATAAAGGGGCCATTGGGCATGATGCAGGTAAAAAATAGCAGTAAGGAAATATCTCATCCCTACAGAGGTGGACCAGATTTTGAGCCTCTGCTTAGATTTGCTTCAGGTTTATTTTGACTTTGGGATTTTCCAGAGTCAAACAAAGTAGGAATTGTATTAGAAGGATGCCAAGATTAGGTCTGTTGCCTTAGTCATTTTTGTTAACCAGAGCCAGCTTTTTTTTTTTTTTTTTTTTTTTTTTTTTTTCTTTTTTTAGAACAGATGGTTTTGGAGCCATTCAAATTCCATGCCCCCAGCCCCCTTGCCCCCTCCAGCCCTGACCCTTTACGCCCCATGCCATGAGGTTGCTTCTGCCTAGTGGTAACTTGAACTGCTCCCTGTGAGTCAAATATCCATTTTGGATGGAAATAAAATGGGTAACCCCAGCTTTACTGGAGCTAAATTCAACTTCTGATCACAGCAAAGGAATTTCTAAAAGATAGTCTGGGAAAATATATATATACTGATAGCTGTTTACATGTATAATTAACTCTCTGCCTTTGCTGATCATTTATGAAAACATCTTATCAAGTGCTATACTCTTAGCAAATTTACAGGATACATGTTTAAACAAGTTGGTAAAGGAGGAATTCGTTGAGGGACAGGCTCCTCTTCAGCAGTTGAAAGAATCATTCTTTTTTTAACAAGGATGAATGAGAGGAAAACTTTTTAGGCTCAAGCAGATGTCAAAACTGTCTGACAACTGCCCTGCATGCTTCCAAAATTGCACATGCTACTGGTGTGGTATAAATAGGTCTCAGTTGCATAAAAAAATCCAGAAAATATTATGTGTGAGCGAATTTGGGGGACAAAATAGATTTTCGCCTCTAAAGTTCTATGTTATTTTGCTTTTTAATTGTACAACTGTGTGAGGTTTGTGCATGTATCAACACACTGCAATGTTGATTATTTTTTCTTTTGCTAAATACATTTGCCTGAATACTGAAGAAGTACACTTTGATGTTTTCCCAAAAATTTCATACCTAGCTCATTAAAAATTAATTTATCTTAAAGTTTCATCCATGAAACTGATGCTATTTTTTATTTCTTTTATTGGAACAGTTTAAAGTCAGAGTCCTTTTCTTCTTCAAGTTTGCAAAAATGTGGATTCTTTGCCTCAGAGCCTACATTTAAATATATATGAAAGACAAATCTATTAATCATTATTTTACATATGATAAATTAAGGCAGAAAGGAATTAAGACACTTGTCTAACATCACAGAAGGGTTAAGGATAACTTACCTTTCAATGAAAGCATAATGAAGAAATAGTGAGAGGAACTCTAAAATCAGTCAGAAAAGTGAACTCCAGTTTCCAGTTTCTGAAAACCAATTCAGGCTTTGCACTCTTACTCCCATGAAGTACTGTGCTCTAAAATAGCCTACCAAAAATCTGGGGACTGCAAAGCATCATTCTTTTATTCTTCTAGAGTAGCCACACCAAACAAAGGATTTCTGTGATCTTTTTTTTCCTCTTCACTTGAGCTGATGGACAGAAAAGGTTTATGAAAAGTTTGTTGTCAAGAAGGCATACAAAGCCAAAATGCTAAACATTCCATTATTTTGAAACAAAGACCCTAATATCTAGGATAATGACCACTTTTGTATTAGCATCATCTTGTGAAAAATGAGCTAGTCCTGAAGAAGTGTTCCTGCAAGTTAGTTTTGGCAATAAGCATCTATACTCGTCTGAAGTTTAGTTTGATTTCTGATATGGAATTCCTACATTTATTGCAAAATAATCTGGAACAAATCCTTAAATACTATGACAAGGTAATTTTTAACAAAACAAAATATTCCTTTATTGTTCATCCCTTTCTATGTAAGAGGCTTCTGTCTGTGTCTTAAAGCTGTTCTAAGAACAAGAATCTTCCAGGCAAATCCTTCTGTTGACTTCTAATTTCCTAATAGTATACACTTTAAAGCAGTGCTTGTGTTAGAATCCAAGAGACTGATTCTCTGCTTACTTACACACTAACATGAAATGTACTTAGAAAAGATTCTGTAAGTGGTGTTGGTAATAATGTTGGATTTTTTTGTTCTGGGAAAGATTTGATTCTTGGAAATTTCTTTCTCGATCCAAGAAAGATGTAAAAAATAGAGTTTTAAATTCTAAACCTATTCAATTTTTCACTTACACTAAATATTTCTATTATACTCTAACAGATATCAGCTTCATAGTCAATAGCTCTCAGAGGAAAAAAGTGAAGATTTTGGTTGACTTTACAGGGGTCCTAGGACTTGAGGACTGCAGAAGGCCCTGCTGCACAGGTTGCCTGACTTTGCTTTAGGGATTTCAAACCACAGGTATTATTTAATCTTTACATCCATTGTGTATCCTACTGAGATACAAATATCATCACAGAAGATTCCTGTGGGATTCCTGTTCCATGAAGAGCTAGTGTTTAGTGTCTGATGTGGATTCAGAGGAATTGGTACTATCGTTCCCAAATGTAGGTGCCCATAGTCAGCTTTGTCATGTGCAAACTAAATATAGTTTCCCAGCACACTGATAGCTTGATTTTTGCTTCATCCACTTACTGGAGCCAGATTATTGCAGATAGCATGTTTAACTAATTTCCTGTCAGTATGGTTTAATTGCCTTAACTATCATTTCCTGTGATGCACTGTTATTGTAACACGTCCACCTAGTTAACAAGGATGATGTAAAACATGGGTTTTGTATTTTCAGTGGATGTGCTACTGAAAAATAACCGGAACACATACTTTAGCAGGTGTGTTAGTCTTGGCTATTCTTCCAAGCTGGATTTCCTGATGCGTTTTGCTGTTCCCATATCTCAGCTCATCTGCCATCCTGGATGTGCAGTGCAAGAAAGGGCAATCCTTTCAGGGAGCAGTATGCCCGTATTGACCTTTAGAAGGCTTAGTAAATAAAAAAGGCCACATGAAATTTAACAAGATGGATTTATAGTGTTTCTGGCATTACAGGTTAAACAAATACTGAGCAAACTCAAAACAGAGCTGTCCAAACTGCACAGTTTAACACTTCAGCCTTGTAGAATGACTCATGGGAGATTGGTAGAGGGGTATTTACTTATTCTGCTTGGAACTATGAATCATGCCAAGTGATACTGAAGATTGAAAGCTGGGTAAGTGTGCTTGTAATGAGCCTCCCTTTGCAAGTCCGGGTCAGGCTTCATGCTTTGACACTGACATTCAGCTTGTCAGATGTAACCATTTCATGTCATCTGTTGACAACGTTGCCTTCAGCAAACAGCCTTCAGGAAAAAGAGTAGGGACCTCTCCAAGCCTTTGTTTTTGCTGAAACAGACTTTAAAAGGTATCATCTCTGTACTTAGCCATGCCAAGGAGGCTGTATTTAATTGTCTGCTTGACTAGAGTTTAGAGTATGGGTTTGGGTCAAAGTAAGTATAATAGTTGGTTTGTGCTCTAGGAAATTAATATTTTGTGAGTTATCAACCCCAAAGCTACTTTTAAAAACAGATATACCTCAAAATAAGCTGTTGTCAGAGCTTTTCTTCCATACTTGGCAACATTAACCTAAATTTAGACTTGGGGATTTTTCAGGTTTGGATATAACTTCAAATCATGACTATGAATTTGTTTAAGATCCTGGGATTTCATTACAGACTCCACTGCAAATGGGTGTGCCCTTACATTGCATCTCATGTTCTAGTCTGGAATAATTCAGAAATTCTTGTGGACCTTTTAGTCCCAGACAGTGTCTATAAACAGTAAGCAATATTCAGAAAGGAGTTTTACAACACCAGAGAGCAAAAGTTTAGGAACTAAGGAATCCTTTCACTTGTGAACCTTGTAGGTTAATTTTAGGCAGTAGAATATGACTTCCCAAATGGAAAATTAGTAACAATACTTGGAAGAATGGCTTTATCATTGAATAATATTCATTGATCTTTACTGTGTCTGAGAAGCAGCTTTATTAGTGTCCCAGAAAGATAAACGAAATGAAATTCCCTAATGTAACAGGAATCTGTGAATCTCATATATTCTTACAGATGTGAGCTCTCAGGAATAGAAGAGAAAACAAACAAACTTTGGCTAAATAAACAAGCACATACAATGTACAAGTACAAACAGACCATTTCCTAATGATGAAAAGCTTCAGGGCATGAAACTCTTGCTTTTATTACTCTAGATCCCAGAAGGACAAAGGCGTTTACATATTATTGTGCTGATGCTATCAAATGTGCTCACATGTGCACAAACTTATCTTAAGGTCAAAAGCAGAATTTCTTACAGAAGAACGGTATCAGTGTCTGGGCTTTCCTTTGTTCTGTTTCATCCCCTTGGCAAGCTGCAATTTTATCTCCCATGATAGGAAGCATCACTGGGCTTTGATAGAATTTAAATTTCAGTCATTCAAACACATTGAAGTCAACATATTTTGTTTGTTCACATTTGTGAGTCTTGGCTTTAAACTGTGAGCTGAATTAGACCAGTGGGAGAAGTGGTGTCTTAGTAAGTATCAAACCCAAGAGAGCATCTCAGAGGTATTTCATCTGAGAGACACATCCAAGTCACGTATCTATTCCACCATTCTTCCAAATGGGCTAGGATGATAATTTAGTGATGATGCATCCATCTGCACTGTTTAATAATCAGAGACTCCAACAGAGTATTCCAGATATTCCTGCAGCTCTCTTACTCTCTGCTTAAAATAGAAACAAAAAGAGAAACATACAAATTCTTAATTTCTGGGTCATTGTACTGGAGTTCATAGAATCATAGGATGGTTTGGGTTGGAAGGGACCTTAAAGATCATCTAGTTCCAACTCCCCTGCCATGGGCAGAGACATCTTCCACTAGACCAGGTTTCTCAAAGCCTAATCCAACCTGGCCTTGAACACTTTCAGGGACAAAGCACCCACAACTTCTCTGGGCAATCTGTTCCAATGCCTTACCACCCTCAAAGTGAAGAAATCTGTCAAAGGATAGATTTCAATATTTTCAGAAATATTTTATTTGGTTTACAGTTTTTCAGGCCTTCAAAAAAATTGATTAATTTTATATAATACTGGATTTTTATTTAGTTGCCCACTACCCAACAACTTAGGTGTACACTGTGAAATTGCTTCAATGAAGATTAAATGGTTAAGTTAGTGGTATATAGCCCTTACTGATTCTCTGTCTACTCTTGTTTTTTTGCCATACTGTTGTACTATAGGCCACAAAGAAGTTTATTTTCATTGTTTCCCATTTATTAACACTAAGTTTGATCTAAGCAATATTACAGTCAACTAATTTTCTCAGGTTTGTTCTATTTTCATGTCAGGTAGGTTGTAAGAATGATTAAGCTTTTGTATTGTTTTTCTTTATTTTCAAGAGGACGAGTTACAGATATTCAGCCATCTGAAATAAATAAATAAATATTTCTGACCTTGCTGGAGACATTTAGATAGCATTGTTATATTTCTTTTTAACATTCTGTTAAAAATCTGGAGTTTCTTGCTGGAACCTCCAGCAAATAAAGTACCTAGCGAAGGATAAATAGCAAACCAACTCACCGAGATTTATATCCTTCTAAAAAAATTATTCTTTCATGGTAACATCACAGCATTTTGTTGACAGTCTTCTAGTCCTGCATTTATTTCCAAAGCCTTTAGTCAGGCTTTAAAACTAAATCCAATGAAAAATTGTACAGTTAGGTATAATCCTTTGGACAGAGCCTATCTGATGAGGCAGTTCAATAATGGATTATTGGATAAGTCTATAATTAAATGCTCCTCTTCAAAAATCGTCTTTCTTGTTTTTATGCTTCAGGCACTCTGAAACATAACCAGGCAATGAGTAACACATAAATCTCGTAATATACCTGTAATCCTGTTGGCGTAACCTTATCTGCTGCTGTATTAAAGACAGAATGTTCTCTGCTTATAGGGCCTTACTATAAAGGTGTATAATAAGTTTTAAATGGCAGTCAGGTTCCTTCTCCCAGCTGGTCATGGTTGTACTTCAAGAATTACGAATCCTTTCTATCAAAATTCTTCAATCTAACATTTTTGCTGATTTAGCAGTATTCAGCTACTGCAGCATTACTGGCTGCATTGTAACTTATGAATCCATTGCTGTCTGAATCACATGGGAATGTGTAATGTATCAGCAGTGGATACTAATGGAAGGAAAGCAGCAGGCGAGAGTCAGGCCAATTTTATAATTAGAGCTCTGGCTTTGGACTCAAAATCTGGATAATATTCCTAGTCCTGTTAAAAACTTTGTATGAAATCTTGAGCATATCATCTAATGTGGGATTTATCTCTTCAGGTCTTAGCAGATAAAACATTGTCTAAGCTACTTAATTGGACTCTTTACATTGTAGGGAGAGAGCAGTATTCCAGGAGACTATTCATCTTGACTAATTTAGATCCCCAATTAATTCTTCCAGTTAACAGGGTTATTTAGGGTTGCCTCACATCCCAGAGTTTTTTACCTGAGCAAAATTAAAACTGACCAGTAGCAAAAATAACTTTGAAACTTTACAGCTTCTCAGCAGAGGTTCTCAAAATGAATTTGCTGTTTTGTTTTGGTTTTTATCCTGCCATTACACCTACAAGGAACATCTGCATTCAGATCATGGCAGAACTTGTGGGGACGATAAGCGGGACACCATCTCTAGATAGTACTTTGGAGACAGGACACCTGGTCACACCAACTGTTGTTCAGTATGTTAAGCTGAAAGTCACTTCATTTATTCTCCTTCCTTTCCTCATTCCTTTCTTCACAGTCTTATTTCAAGCTGAGAAATGCTAATCCCAAAGTAGGGAAATAGAGGGGGG
>KL275550.1:0-25249 GCA_000699545.1 Podiceps cristatus
CAGGGGAAGGTGAGGAGCGATGCTTACCTGATGCAAGGAGGGACGGGTGGAAGCCCACAGGACAGGTCTCCACACTGTCCCCTCCGTCGCTGCACGGAGGTGGCAGGGACAGTCTCTTCCCTCACGGTTCATAATCTATATTTTGACAGTTAAATCTATTTTACGAGTTTGCTAAAGTTGAGAAATTATGTCGTGACCAAGAGGTCCGTGCAAAAATACTTCTGGACTAAGTAACATTTATATCTAAATTCATAGAAAGCTTTTTCTGTAGTCAGAGGAAGCGTTGTTAGCAGAAGAGGAGGCACTTTGTTCTTTAATACAAAGCCACAAGAATTAATCGAGGCAGAAAGTGCAAAACCCATCCCCAGCAGTGGCGTTTGCGACTGATGTGGCAGAAGGGAGATGGGCAAGGTGTCACCGAGCAGGCATGGTGCTTGCTTGCTTTGGGAGTATGGGGATGTGATCCATGGTGGTGGTTTCTCTTGGCCTCAAAGCCCTTAGGACTTTCAGCCTGTTAGTGCAGAAAGCTTTGGAAGTGTTTTGGCCCAGAAACTCTCCCGTGGCTCTTTCACTCCCCTCTGGTGGTACAGTTACTAGCTTTCTATAAGTGATTCTTTATTACTGTGATTTAAAACTCTCCAGGGAATTCAGATGAGTAAGCAGGTACTCTTTTGCTGCAGTTTGTAAAATGCCCAACTAAATAACTGCAGTCCTAGCCAGATGTTACTGCCCTTTGCAATCCTTGTTACTGTTATACAAAGTTTTCCTGTAACAGAAATTATGAAGCTTGTCAACCATATTTATTTTACTGGTTGTAGCAAAGCAGATGAATAAGCAGTGACTATCTGCATGTTCTCTCCTTATTCTCATTTTTACTAGTTTTTCCATTCTAATTGTTCTTTATTTTCTGTCATAAAAATCATCACCATTATTTTGCTTTTAACTTCTGTCTCGATGTAATTTTGTATTATAAACCCCTCTCTTCCTTAAGACTTGTGCGTGTTTCAGTTAATGGGGCATGTACAACTAGAAATTGTTCCAGTGCTAATGCATTAAATGTCTTGTCTGTATTTGTATGTCACATAATAAACTAGAATACTTGTGACTAGGTTGAGTATATTCATTCTTGCTAAAAATGTATAATCTTACATCTTCATTTTTTGTATCAGCTGATGGTGATACCTTTAGAGCGATACTTATGACCTAAACTAGCATTCTTACACTATCTTATAATATCTTCTAACATGGCATATTTATTTAGCAAGTGAAAAACTTAGGGTCTGAAAGGCAAATAATACTAGGTTTTTACTTTTTGCAACAGCTCTTCCGTGGGTTGTGGTCTGAATCTGCAGCATATCAATGTAGTATCTAGTGGTTGTATCTTCAGTTTGATATTGGCATATATACAACTAAGTATCCTTATACAATGAATCTTTAAATTCAGTAGACCATATTTGCACATCAGGTTAGGTTAGCTGATTGCAGTGATGTCTTCTGATCTTTAACTGAATAGGTTTAAAAGTTTGCCATCCCAGTGAAAACGCTAGGCCTTTTTGTTTGTCAGACTGTGCATTTCACTCAGCTTTCCTTTTTTCTGAAGCTAAAGACTTGTGCTTGGGTGAACCTTCTAGAACACATCTAGTCTCGATATAAAGACACAACAGTTTGGAGAATCCACTGCTTCTGTTAGTGTTTTATGACAAAGGCCAGTCACGATTACTGTGTCTTCCAGCTATTGCTTGTTAGTACATTTTTTTTCCAGTCGGCTAGGGAGCTATTCAGTACTCATACTTTTCTCCCTATGAGCATTCTTATACACTGTAATGAAATAATTTCTCAGTTTTGTTTCATGATAAACCAAGCTGATTAACTCCCCTCTTTTAAAGAGGACAGAGCTAATTTGAATTGCTTTGCATTGGCCACAAACCAAGATTGACTACACAGATGGTGACTGTGGGTCAACTGACATGTGGCAACTCGTTACTTTGCAGTAACACTTCTGTTAGTGTGTGTGAGTCCCATGTCTCTCACTGAAAGGATATTTTCTCAGCTCTTCCATTGTTTTTATAGTTATAACACCTCAATAAATTATGATCCTTTGTTCTGCTGCTCCCTCACTGTTACATTCAAGAGTGTCATTAGACTTTCTAATATAATCATACTGGCTCATCTACCTGTCCATTCTGGCCTCTAGGTATGTATGAGTGACAATTAATTTCAGCATCCAGCCCTGTTCTTTGAATCTGTGCTTAAGTGTCGCAGTGGAATATCTCGATAATGAGACAGCTGTGAACGAGGCTTGCTTACATGGGATCTGGTACTACTGTTTGGTCTCTAGGTCTTTCCTGCTTGCTTACTCACTATTGCTCCTTCTACTTTGGCTTTGCACACTTCCTTCCCTTCTTTCCCACAGTTAATACTAGATAAAATTTCACTATCTTCTTTGACCCAGTCATGCACTTAGAGGTCTTCCACTCAACAGCAATAAATAACAAAAACACTTTCCAAAGATCCAAGGTCTGCACATTGCTCTGCTGAAAAGCTTCTAGTCTTGTGGGTATGCATAGACTACGACTCTGTTATAAAGTGGTATGAAGTATCAGGGTTTAGGTCTTTTTCCCTTGTAGAAGATATGAAAATCAGAATAATTCATTTGTACAAACATTTCTTCCTACACTGACTTTAAACAAGCATTAATGGTTTCATCAGTCAGTGTTGTTGAAAATATGTCAGACCTTCAAAATCATGATAGATTTTAAAACAACTAATTTCCTTCTCTTTTGGGTTTTTGAGCCTTTAGAAATCTTATCTGTATGTCAAAATATTTCTTTGCATCACTGCCAGTAAGTAAGAACCCGAACTAAGGACCAGGTGCTTTACAAACAGAACAATAAGGCAGCCTCTGGACATCTGAGCATCTAAAATTAGCTAATGGAAAGGCAATTGAGAGAGTATAAGGAAATACTGGACCATTATTGTTTTGTATCACAGTCTGATCTTTGCACAGTGTTGCCCAAATGTTTAAGACATTTTAAGTAGAGTTTTCAAGAAGGATTATGAAATATATTGGGATGTTTAAGGGGGAATTATTACAAGAATGAGGGTCAGCACAAGAGAGAGCACAGAAGACCTTGAAATTTAACAGTTCAAAGTTGGAGGTTAACGTCATGGGTGAAACAGAGGCAAAAGTTAATGTCTGCTTAATGAAAGGACATGCTAAAGGAGTTGTGAGAATAGCAAGGAGAGAACATGATGAGCTGCTCAGCATATTTGATGATCCCTCAAGCAGCTGCCTGGGATAGGACTCAAAATGTGTAAGGAATTTTTTTTTCCACAGCAGTCATGTTATTGTTGCCCTTCACTGACTAGCTCAATAACAGGTTGTCCTGATTTCAGCCAGGACGGAGCTAGTTTTGTTTTCAGCAGCTCCCGTGTTTTGGATTTAGTATGTGAAACATGGTGACAGCACGCTGCTGTTGTTCATTGCTGCTGCTGAACAGTCAAGGACATCTTGCAGTTTCCCAAGCTTTGCTGATGTGCAGGTGCAAACCCTTGGGAGGGCACAGCCAGAATAGTTGATCCAAACTGGCCAAAGAGAGTGTTCCATGCCATAGACGGCATGGCTGGTGTAAGTAAGGGTCAGCCATTGCTCTGGTTCCTTGTTAGGTTCGTGTTCTGTTCAAGTTCCCTTCCTGTTACCTTTTTGTTTGTTTGTTTTATTTCTTTCGGGCCTGTTTGTTCGTCTGTCTGTTCCCTCGCGCTCTCTCTGGCACTTGCTATTCTGGGATGACTGCGGGGGAATATCTCTGCTCTCTGACTGCTGCTCGGGACGGGCTGTATTGGTCCTCGGGTGGTGAGAAATTGTGCATTGTTCATTTTATATATTCTGTTTTCCTTATACATTATTATTATAATTAAGATATTTTTATCTTTTCCTTTGCCGTGCTGATAAAGTGTTTTTATCTCAACTCGTAAACTCTCTCTTTCCGATTCTCCTCCTCACGCCACCGGGGAGGGAAGGGGTGAGCAAGCGGCTGTGTGGTCTGGTTACCGTTTGGGGTTAAACCATGACACAGGTTGTTTCATAATATTTGCTCTGTCTTTCTTTGACATTGATGGTTTTTTCACAGAATTTATTTCTTTGATAGCTTCAGATAGTTTGAGTATTTTTTTGTTAATGGCCTTTGTATGTACTCAGTATTTACAAGGATTCTGAGGTATATTTGTTAATTCTATTAAAGGTGACTTGAGGGAACAAAAGAAGGCCTTTCATAGAAAATCTCATTAGGTTCATTGTTTATCTTTGAACTTAAAAAATAAACATGCAAATAAATGTAGTCTGTCAGCTCCTAATTACTGGGTGACAATTTTCAGGCAGGTAGATGTTAAACTCAGAAATTTATGTAGTACATATAAGTCACAGTAGATAGGTAAAACACTGTGTGATAAATCTTGTTACTGGATCCTGTCGTTTTATCCCAAGTCTTATGAAGTTTTTGTTAAAGTATCAACCATTGGTTTTCAGTGTTCAGATAAACACTTTCAAAACAGATTTCACTTTTGAAAATTAGTTACCACAGTTTTGGAGAAGGCTTCACATGATTTCTAAAGGTACAAACCTCCAAAAGAGCAGATATTTGGTTATTTTTAAGTCTCTCCTATGATTTCGGAGGTCTAACTCATGTTTAAATGATACCTATTACAGCATGTAGCAGCTTTAGAATATCAAGTGTATCTGCTGTTTAAGAATGAACTTATGGCATTATTCTGTTGAAAATAATTCCTACTTGAAAATGTACTTGCTGTCATGTGTATATTCCTAGAGATTTACTTATACAAATAAGTACAAATTCTGCAAATTGAAAAAGTTACTTCATATATTTTCAAGGTCTTTTTGCATTTGAAAGAGCCTACTTGGGAATGCCTGTTACACGCACATGCTTTTCCCCCTCTTTACCACCCATTGTGTTCCCTTGTGCAGAGAATTTACAAAGATCTATTTTCTCTAGTATTAATAGTAACAGCACCACTTGCAACTGAAGTGGTAGCATGTAGACAAAGGCAAGAAAGAAAACACAGAGAAGAGTGTTGGTATTTTCTGCTGTTTCCCTCAAAACTCCCCAAAAACATTATTTTAACCAGTAGCAAGGAAGTATGCTACTTAAAGGGTGAAATGGGACAGGACTGAGTCAGTACACCTTTTAGTGTAATGGGAATTTTGATTACTGAGGTTTGGCATAACTGCACCATTTTTTTCATTTGAATTTGGTAATAATATCTTACGATCACACAGTTTGTAATGTATGCCCTGGATGAATGCATGTACTCCCGTGTGCTGTGTAAGAAGGTTTCAGGTTTTTGGAATCCAGTGTTTGCTTCGGTGGGTCAGGCTGAATATGTCTGCACTGCTCTTTCAGGATGTCCTCAAGTGCTGCCCCTCCCATGGTGCCTCAGGCCAGATTGTGCTGTGTGGATCAGTCTGCAGGGCCCTGGGCCGTCTCTAGAATTTGCATCAGATGGGAAGCCCTCAGGAATACTGATGGCTTAAGAGTTGTCTTGATACAGTCCCAGAAAGTTTCTTGTAAGATTCATGCTGTACAGACTGTGTTTCCCCTGGGTGGCTTGCTACTTCACCTTTGTCATTATCCTTAACCGCCACAACCTTTTTCAGTCTCTGCGCTGGCCTCGGAAACCAGCCTGCTAACACGAGGGGGGGAGAGTAACATCAGGAGCGGGAAACTCAGTCTTTCTAGTACCTAGGCAATCATAAACACCACTGCTATCACAGTATTCAAAAGAACAAGCACATCATTTAGGGTCACTTGTCAAGCCTTGTGTCACCCTGATCCACATCCTTCCTGTCAGCAGCTCAGCTGTGCCTGGAGAAGATAACACAATGGAGGTAGACTGCCTTTCCATAGACAAGCCTTTTTGATCTTACTCTGATCTTATAGCTCCAGATCACCAATGGAACTAGTGAAGATGAGCAGTTTGTGGGCCACTTATGCACTCACCAGACTATACTCAGCACATTGTGCGCTATTGCATCAGCTCCCTGATGTATAACTTGGCATAAAGTGATTTCTTTTCTGAGAAATCACAAAATTACAATTCGGTCCCAGAATCAGCAAAGTTTCAGGTGACAGGACTTACATGAAAGACAACTGAATTGTGTTTAGAAATGAAGAGACATCAGTTCCCATGGGCACAAAGTGAAGAGACAAGGAATGTTCTCTGATTCAAGAATTTTTAGGAAAAAAAAAAAAAAAAAGCCTGTATTGTTGTCAAACACAAAGCACCTTTATTTCTCTCATAAATTTGCTGTCAAGGAGAGAGTCCTGAAAGTCAGTTCAGAAAACAACAGTGCTCCGTTGCCCCACTGGAATTTGGAAACTGGAAAGCAGTCTCTCTTCAAAAAGACATATAAAAGTATTCTTTCATAGAATACTATGAAACTCTAAGAAATTAAATGCAATTTAATCTAGTTAGGGCCTGAGCAGGGTAGAGAAGGAAAGACTGTCAAAAAGGGGGACTAAGGCTGAAGTTCACCTAACTTTAACTTGGAAAATAAGCATAGAAATTCAAAGTTTCCCCATTGCAATGAAGCGTGGCTCAAACCAAAGTAGAATTTAACAAAAGCCAGGCTACGTGAGGCTGCTTCTCATAGGACATGCCTTCCAGCCCTTTCACCACCTTTCTTGCTCTCCTCTGGACACATTCAAGGACCTTAACATCCTTCTTAAATGGTGGGTCCCAGAACTGCACACAGTCCTCAAGGTGAGGCAGCACCAATGCTAAACACAGCAGGATAATCACCTCTTTTGACCAGCCGGTTCTGCTGTGTTTGGTGCACCCCAGGATGCAGTTTGCCCTCCTGGCAGCCAGGGCACCCTGCTGACTCAACAGCAGGCTCGATGGGTGTGGATAATGACAGAGAAAAATGTTTATAGTCAAAACCTACATTTTTCTTGGGGATCACTAAGATGTGCCCAGACTATTAGGGAGGAAATCTTACATAGTTTTAACAAATTTATAAAAAATACTAGGACAGGTGTAGGTGAAAACTTTTGTAGGGTGAGTTCAGTGCAAGGAGAACACTGTCTCAGAGCAGGGCTCTTCCTTTTACAGTCAGTGAGGAAATACTGTCTTATCTAGGCAAGTTATCTTAGGAAAGCAACACAGCACAAATGTCTGGTGGTTACACACAAATTGGCTGCTGACCTTTGTCAAGGCAAAGCCTCAGTTCTCACTTCTGAATCTAATTGCCTCAAACCTTTTTTTTGCTATCTTTTGATGTTACTCGTACTTTTAATAAATTTCCATTTGTATTTGTTTTTTCTTAATGTTATCTTCTAGTATTTGGCATACTGAAATGTGGAATAAGTTAGTATGAGGTGTCCTAATGGGCTACAGACTTCAGCCCAAGAGTTAACTGCTGGAGAAAGGGGAACTGAGAGTGAAGGCTGGCAGTGGACAAAAATTAGGATTAAATTGTCCTTATGGATTAGTACTGTCTGCACTGTTGCCAATATGGCCTGCTCTCTGTGCTTCTAAGGCATCCCAGCAAGGAGATGTTTTACCAGGCATCACAATGTCAGAATGGCAATGACACCTGGTTTATTATAGCGTTATACCATGAGATTGCAGAGCGTGAGACAACAACTTGAGGCAAATACCAAGCCTGCCTCCTCTGCCTTGGCCAGTTTCCCAAGGGTCGCATGGCAGCCCAAGCCTCGGGCTCCCACATGGAGTTCCAGCCTGACTGCTCAGCTCCTCCTTGGAAATGGACTTGTGTGATCCAAAGGAATGCAGAGAACTTGTACCAGAGTTTGAATGACCAGTGGTCATTCAGAAAGGTTGAGAGGTGAGAAAGAAGAGGAAATGGTAAGGATAGAAAGAGAGAGAAGATGGAGTAGCGTATCCTCTCCTGTCCATCCTACAGGTTGAGTCATGCTAATGTAGGACCACCTGATGAACGATATTTGTGACATCTGCTTAATAATTCATAGCTTAGCTGTCCATAGAGTTTGGCAGCTCTTGGGAGAACAAAGGAAAACCTCATCTCATCTCTACAGTATATTGCCAGTCCATCTCTGTGCCGAAGGGTGGCAAGACTGGAGAAGATTCAGAAGGCAGATCAGCTCTAGGCCATGCAGTGCATTCCCCTTGCAGTACAGAGAATGTTAAATCTCGAATTAATGTCATGTTTTCACTCATGTGCTCTTGTGTCCTTGCATACTGGCCACAGGCAGAAGTGGTGATTATTCAAGAGTGTGATCATTGCCTATCTCAGTTGCTCCTGCTTGGGGAAAGGGAATTGAGGTAGTACATCACAACAGCCAGGCCTCTCCAAAGCACACAGTACAGAAGACAGGTTTTGAGTGGCTAGTGGCCTTGGGCTGAGATGAGTGTGGGTGTAAGTGTCTGACATTTGATGTAGAGGTATTTTCTCACTGGATTAATCAGAGTTTTGACCTTGATGCTGGGGATCATCTGGGGATGATTTTACAGGGTAGTATTGGTGCAGCCATTTCATCTTCCATTTTAAACTGTGCTTTGGCTATCAGGATTTTAGTTACAATACTTCAATTTAGTTGTGGGTCTGATTTTATGGAGTTATCAAATAACAAGTACTTCCAGACTGGAGAGCAGTGGATTTAGGATTGTGAATATGTCTGTTCTAACTTTCTATTAATAGCCAGTCAGCATCTAGAGAGTCTGGAAATTTTTCTTTTACATCAGGGAGTTTATGTTGAGATACAGAAATCAAGAATTCAAATCTATGGCTTAGGTGAGTTCTCTGTTTTCTAAACTTGAAACACTGTCCCTCTTTTCCAGAAAATATTTAAGTAATTGATGCAACTGAACATAATCAACAGGCAAGGCTGAGAACAGCCCTACTGAAAAACAGAGCACAGTGCACCTCTGCTGAGAGAGACAGCTTTCCTTAGCTGTACTGGTAAGTTAAAGATGCAGAATTACAGCATGGGTTCCAGAGTGTATTCAGCCATACTGCTAAGGTTAGAACAGTCCCTGGCATAGGTTTTGAATGCTTGAAGTCTTCCAGAAAATGTGTAAGCACACTTTGGGAGACAGGACAGTGTACTAATGTACACTAATCTACACTACTAAATGTACCCTGTGTTTTAAAATCCCTTAAGATAGACGATGAGTTTGAGAATGACTATAAGAATGTTGCAACCATTGGACTTTAAAAACAGCCATGTCTTCTGCACCTGTTCTATGAGTTTAACCTCCCTTTCTTGGTATTTAGCTTCTGAAAGTGAAACACTCTGATTCTAATTTTAAAATAAAATTAATCCAAGAAGATATTTTTATTTTCCTTTGAGAAAATGAAACCAAAAGTACTTTGGTCAATACAATCCCTGTTCTCATGTAGTTCAATGTAACTGCTGATATGCTTGCCCTTCTTTTTATGTCTGATACCCATAAAGAGTTGAGAGTGGTACTGTTGGGCTAATCCTGAAGATGTTAACTGTAAGAGTGGTATACAGAGATTGGTTCTTCATCCTTTCCCTCTTAGCATTAAGTCATTACCCTCCAACACTAGGAGCTACCCATTTTAAAATGCAGCCCTAAGTACGGAATTGCTGCCAGGCACCTTTAGAATTCATGGAAGGGTCTGGCAGTGTTCCTGCAGTTGCAGGACAGTGGATGCAGAGACCATACTTGGATAGTGCTGTTCAATGTTAAGTTAGACTTGATACAACAATGGAGTTTCTTAGAGTACAATTATAATGTTTTGAAGTACATAATAAAATTATGTGGGTAATGGTAATCAGCTGAAAAAGCAAAGCATAAGGATTTAAATTATCTCTGAGGCTTTTTCAAGAACTGCAGAGGTGCTTAGGCAGTAGAAAGATGAGCATGTCAGAAATGAATAGATTAGATAGGACCTGAAGGCTTACAGGCTTCGGAGAGAAAAGAGAATGAACTAAAACTAAATCAATACAGCAAGATGTCTATTAATTTTCCAATGTCCCTTATTACTTATTAAACACAGTTTAGGTAAACAAAATAATTTCATTAAACAGGGAGGACTGGGATAACTAACTAACTTCAACTCTTTGAAGACAGCATTTATAATGTTAATAAGAAATCCACTACAGGCAAAACATTCTAGCTTTGAACTTTATCGATTCAATCATTATTTTGCCACTAAAGAGAAGGCCAAAAAAAAATGTTTATTTATGAGGCATTTACTGTGGATAGAGAATTAAAATCTAAGCATGATTTGCAAATAAAAACATTTGTGATTAATGGAAATAACAGGAAAAAACAAAGCAAAAAATACAGATTTGTCTGAAGCACTGAATTATATACACTGTTAATGTTTGGTAAGTAACAGACAATCTGAATAAGGCTTACAAGGTCTTCAATATGTACAAAAAACCAAGAGTGTTATAACAAAGACCCTCTTTCATTGGTGTTATCAGCAGCTGATCCCTACCAAGCTTTGTAGGATTAGTGGCAGACAGTGACGAACTTCAGTAGAAATGTACAGACTTGTGGATGCCACAAAGTTCAGTCCCTTTACATCAGCTTTATTTGTGTTTGAGCAGAGTTCCACTAGCTCTCTTAAAGGTGTCTGCCAGTCTTTCTTTTGGTGTCATGATCTAATGACTAAAAGCTAGTGAAAAGTGGTAATGAGTACACAGTTCTCAGTGGCTAAAAGAATGTATCATCAGCACCCAGAGGAAAAAAAGAAAACAAGCTATTGTTAAAGTCTAGATAGGAAGAAAAGGGGACACAATCATGATGTGCCATAAAATAAAAAAAAAAAAGATTGCTGCCTCAAAAACTGTTTTAAATAGTCCATCAAGAAAATACTGACATTTAGAATCTAAGGACATTTAAAAGCCTATGCTGTAAGTAATGAACTTTTCATGCCTTGGCACAAAAAGCTGTGAGCATATTATCAATGAAGAGAAACAAATCACATGCCAGCATGTTGCTTGGTATGTAGTGGATAGTAAGCTTGTCTGATTAAAAATAATAATTAAAAAAATCCTTCATTTATGTTAGCATTAACATTTACAGTACTGTATGAAAGAAATTAAAAAAAATCCTAAGAACTGACTTGTCATTAAGAATTCAAATGCAGTAGTGCTTGTATGCAGTGCAGTTACTTATTATGATGCATGTAAACAGCCTAAGGCAGCCTCTTAATTCCTCTGCATTAGCATCCCAAGTAGCGGTACAGGAAGAAAGTCTGGCTCCACACAACAGGGCTGTCCGTATGGGTCAGCGTAAGCTGAGCATGAGAATTTGCCCCATAGTTGCCGTGTGCATGAACGGCGTGTCATGGAGAGCATCTTCACCAGATTGAGAGCTGATGCAATCTGCTCCCTCTGTGCCCCTGCACACACACACCCCCCCCCCCCCAGGGGGGCTGCCCAGGGGACCCACACTCTCTGAGCTCAGTTTATTAATTGGCTATTAGCTTTTCCTAACCTAAATTAAAAATACCTGAACAGTATTTTTATTAAAGTTACAGATCCAAATCTAAATCTTTCTTGCATTGTTATCCACATGACCAGTCTCACTCATCAGAACTAGATTATCTTCATGAATTAAAAAAGCAAGATTTGATGATTATTTTTGCGTGATTCATTTAGGTTTAGGTTAACAGTATCTATAAATAATGTAACACAGTCTGAAATTCATTTCAGAAATACAGAACCACCACAGTTTCCACAGTTATGAATGGAGCATGTAGTTTCTGAATACCTCTGACATGAGGCTACTCCAGTGGAAACTGCAAGCAACCTAATTTGACATTTATGGCTTTACAATCTAATTTTGTCCTGTAAGAGAATAATAGATTCAGCAAAAGTTTACAATGAATTCCAGAATATGCTTCAAAGCACATATGCCATTTTGAAAGCAGCTCAGACTTTTTCTGAAGCATTTTTTAAATGTTGGAAAACTTGTTGAGTAACCCTCTAACCAAGGGAAAAGAATTAGTGCAGTAATTTGAAAGCAATTTATGAGAGTCAATCAAGAGATTTAGTGTAACATTCTGAGGAAGTTAGATTTCCATTCACATATTTTCATTATCTTTACACTAACAGACAACAGAGCACTTTATTTCCAAAGCTATTGTCTTATGATAACTCTCATTATTACAGTACACAGTTGGTTTTGGCTGAAGGTAGAGATGATTCACTTTATGATACCCATCTTTTTGGAAAAGAAAACATAAATTTGGAGGAAGTTCTTTAGTACAGGATGTCTGATTATTTGATCACAGTGATCTGTAGTCCTTCTGGCTTGAGTAGTTCTGTATTTACTTTTCCACATGTACAACTGCAAAATCAGAACAGGATAGGTACACTCTACCAATAAAAATTCTTTATTTCCTGCACTTAAAAAATAGTCTAGATATTGGCAGCTCATTTAAAAAAAAAAAAAATGAGAGATACCACTCTTCCCAAGTAGGAAAAGGATAAACATAGCTGCAAACAGCTTTTTGGCTTCTATAAATATACTCAAAAAATGGAAAATGAAAATAAAAAATTCTTAACCCATATTTATAAACCAATTATACACAAAAAATTACGGAAACCCAGAAAACGGAGTTAATGTTCACATACGTAAATAATGAAATTTAAAGTGCATGTATGTTAAATATGTATCATACTGGTGGATTCTTTATAAATGCATAAGAGATTTATTATTTATAGTGCTCCAGGACTGTGCTAGGTTCTTTTCAGTAAAAAGCAGGGTGATGTGTTTCCTTCCTCAAAGAATATAAGACTCCACTTAAGCAAATAGATGGGATTCTGTACCTTTAAATTTGAAACAAGCTATTTTATGGGAATGGGATGGTGTGCAAAATGAAATGTAACCATGATTGTTAAGGTTTGTGACATACTGTGTATGGCTCAAGCTGTTATATCTATTCCTATATGCATTCAATTAAAGAACCCATCTTCAATGATGTGTTCTAGCACACTCCTGGGAACTAATCCAATGTCTTTAGCTATCTGTTTTACATGAAACCAATTATTGTAATATCTCTAATGTCTAAGTGGGATTGTCGTGAGTGCCATTTTAGCATGGTCCAAAGTATTTATTTCTATGAGATTATCTATCTACTGTTCAAATTTATTATGCTTTCAAGAATATCCACAGAGCCCCATTAGCATTTTTGTATCCCATAGCCAAATGTTCAAGCAAAATTCAATATGAGCTAAAGAATCAGCTGACAAAATTCAGACCTCCCCACTTCTTTTTACATAAAATGACCTCTTGCTGGTGCTTAACCTCTCTCTATCCTCATTCTGAGTTCCCTGTGACAGCCTATGATGTGCATTACTTGTTATAATCCTGTTTTTCCCTGGTGCTGTGTGGTGCTAGCTCAGCTCTGCTATAGACTACAGTCACTGTCTGGAAAGCTCTGGGAATGAGAATGAAAGCAATGTTACAGGAGTTTGCAGAAGAAAGGTTCTGTCACATGTTACCACAAATTATTGTTATTTTACAGCAACAATGAAATGTACCCACAAGCACTGAGGTCTCAGTCGTGCCTCTGTTTGACCACATGCCTGAGCTAGTGCAGTTCTCCTCTGTACAGTTCTGCCTTTCCAGAAGTGCAGTGGGGATAATTATCTAGTCCAAAAGTGTTTAGTTTTTGTGCATTAACATAATGTTTGTTTGTTGCAAAACAGTATGTCATTTTCATAAATTATTATTAGCAGGTTCTGACTTCCTATTTTGCATGAAAAGTGCGGGTTTTGTGGAAAACTCCAAACTGTGAGGTAGCTAAGCATCATTATCATTACTGTTGCCGCTGTCATGGTTTGTTACTGGTAGCTCATTTTTACTAGTTGACATTGTATAATAGGCCCTGGCTCTTCAGTGACCTAATATAAAGGTCCTCAGTGACCTAATATAAAGGTCCTTTAATGACCTCATTTTATAACAACACTTTCATTTATGCCAAGAAGTCAGAAAACCTATCATCAGACGAAGTGGAGAACTTTTTTGGCGACTGTTTGGACTTACTTTATAAAAGGAAAATAGCTAAAATTTAATGGAGTGGCAAAACACAGTACTTGCATCTGAAGCACAGGAATGGGAGGTATGCAATGATTCAGTGGCAAGGTACAGTGGGATGACTTGGCTTTTCATTTGAGTGAATTGACTGTGTGTCTTATGAGGAACTCGCCAACCAAAGTTTAAAGAAAGACTACGTGTTAGGGTCTGTCTGGTTAAGGAGGTCCCAGGATGATTTAAAGCTTTTCAGATGAGATAGATGCATATGGTATGTTTTTTCAAAGGAAGAAAATGTATGTACTGAGGAGGCGGTAGTAAAATAGCACTGACGGATGGATGCCTGCGTGAGTAGCATATTAAATATGGACTATAGCAAGACCAAATATTTGGCTGGAAGCTCATCTTCTAAGCTTCTCGTCACCTGCTAGCGGAGACATTGCATACCATGGTCATTCTAGTATAAAATCTCTCAATGCGCTTTTATTTTCAATCTTAGAAAAGCAAAGAACAATTCTGCCCGGTGAATGTTAAGAAATCTACTGGATTTTGAATGGTCAGGACAGCCTCTCAGAAATCCTGAGATCTTGTCTCTTCATTCTGAAGAGTTTTCTGTTGGAAAGCCATGCATTTAACTTTCTGCCACTGGGACTGGAAGTCCATTGAGTCTGCAAACTGGAAATTAGCCTCAAGCTGGATCAGGCTTACTGACTCAGTATCAATGGGAAATACACTTCTGTTGGCTCCTCTGATATATGCTTATCACTAATGCTATTACATTAAGAGTATTTTGATTCTATATGCAATGTGTAATATAAATAATAAATCCTTTGACTTTCACTTCATGCAGGATTGTGTGCACTACATAGCTGGACTATAGTTGCATTTGCTTTCATTTTCCTAATTTCTGTGAGTTAAATTCTTAATCATTAGCCTACACTAACAACTTCTTGAATTAAGCTTCCTCAGGCTGGTGGTGATGGAGATTTTCATCTAAAACAGTAGTAAGCATGCATTGGAATAAGCATTATACAATTGTAGGTTTTAACAGAAAGGAAATGATTATTTATTTAGTATTACTGGAGGGGCTAAAATAGTATACATAAACAGAAAAGAAGACAAGGAAAGACCAAGGGAAGTACAGTCTACAAAGCTAGTTTGAAACCTCTGCAAAGTTCAAATGAAAAATGAAAGGATTGCTTTATGATATTCTTCTCCTCTTGGCCTGAAGTGCTGTACTGCAATAAAAAATCAGGATTTAGTAGCACATTCAGTAAGGGTGACTATGTTGCTATGTATAGAGCATTTTGGGATTCTTCATTTAAGATTAACTACAAGAAATTACTAAACACTTTAATGCAAAAAATGCAGCTGAGACAACAGCAGGCTCCACCCAAAAGAAAGCATATATCAGCAGAGGAATTTTTGGGTATTGCTTTGTTCTTTTTTTGCTTGTCTTTACAAAAGGAGGGAGAAACACGGCTCGGATAAATAAATACAGAATAAGGCACACCCACAGAAGTCTGGTACTGTGACCTGAGAAAAAGCTGGGAAAGTAAAAGAGATTTTTAATCAGGTTTTGGATGGGAGAGTTTTGGGGATGAGAGCTGTAGAATTATGTACTATTAATTTGATTTTTCTTGTATTTAGAGAAAGAGAACCTGTTTGTAAATAAAGGGAAGGAACACAGTAATTGCCCCAACATCAGTTCCTCCTCCCTGGAATGACCTGCCGAGAACCCAGAAAACTGGCTAACCTTTTGGATCAAAGGGCAATAAGAGTTTGTGTTTGGAAGCAGGAAATAGGAACTATTAAGAGGATCCAGCATAAACCTGTAGTGTGCCGGGATGTCCGTTCTCCCAGGATTCATTTTACCACCACAAAAGCTGGAATAGGATGATCATAACCTGTATTCTACATTGCCATTCAGCGTTGGAGTATAAGCAGTAGCAAAGCACTAAACACCATTTCAGCCTGTCCTTTCGGAGGACTGGACTGCTGCTGGGCTTCCTTCTCCTTGGAGAACTGTGTGAGCACACCCAGACAGTTGAAATGAAACAAGCAATGAGATTCGGGTACTCAAATGCATCCGTAAAAGGACAAAATACCTACTAAAGGACCAGCAAAAAGAGGAGACGCTTAGCAAGATGAACATTTCCATAGAGGGATTTAAGTGAGGAGTCAGGGACTGTTGAATCAGTTCCTGTGCTGGTCTTCTATTTCATTGTTATCATTACTTTGCATAGTCAAAACAGATTGTGCAGGTAGTTCAGTAAAATGGGTTTGATTGACAGAGTAATAACTGGAACCACTCTGATGTTATCTTAAAAGGCAGTGGGTGTCTCCAGAAGCATTTCCCAGAGGGCACTTGGTAGTGCAATATACTGAAGGACTTAAGCTGGATGAAGAACTTGGTGTGTTTTAGTAGTATTAAATCCACAGAATAGTGCCCTAATAGAATATTCTATTTATACAAATACACATTATAAAATCCTTCTGGTTTTGGTAAATAAGAGTAATTTTTTTTCCCTAGTTTTAGTATAATTAATTAAAACAAATTATAACAAAGGTAATTAAAAGAGTAATTGTGTAATAACTTGAAGGCTGAAGAGGGATGGTATTGGTAGTATGGCTTGCAGAGTTGTCTGGGCCTCTGATTTCTGAGCAAGAATCCTTTCAGTGTAATAAGAGCGGACTCTTGATTACAGCAATATTCTTAACTAAATCCCTGTAATCCTCTTCCATATCTAATGAATCTCTTTATTGGTTTGTCTGCTCTAGGATGTAAATGTAATGATGTGTATGAATTATAAAATCATAAAAAACTAGTCAGAGGTGGCAGAGCCCACCAATTCATCCCAAGATTGCACCACCACATTCCTTATGGGTCCTGGTCTGAGCAGCTCCTTAAGACAGAGTGAGGGAGACTGTAATCACCGCAAACAATTATTTCAGTGCTCTACTCTTCACTACTAGAAAGTTTTGAAGACTATTACGAGGCTTTCCTTAGTCTTTCCTCCACAGAATAAATAGCCCTTGTTCTGATCTTTCCTTATGTTTCTACACCTCCAGTTGCTCTTATTGTTCCCTTATGGATTCTGTCCAGTTGATCATGTCTCCTATGCTTTTCTCAAAGTATGAGCAGATGTTGGAGAGCTAGTGCCAGTGGCCAAGAGACCACTGCATTTTCTACCTCAGCCTGTACATCAGCAGCTTCCTCCATGCTGGCCACCCTCAGCATTTCTGCCCTAAATATGGCAGTTGATATATTTCCCCAGAAGAATAAGATTTCCTCTAGTGCTGAAAAATACCTTCTATTGAGGAGCAGCAGATTGTAAGGGTCACTAGATGGGATGGATACAGCAGGACACACAATGCAACATGCTAAGTCTGGGATTGAAGCTATTGCTGTTGTCCCTACACCCTCTGCCTTTCAGAACTGCAGTTGTCTTTGTGTAGCTCAGGCCTTTCTTACATTTTAACAAATTCTGTTACACTTTAACAGATTTGGGTTGTGTTTGCACTTTTCTTTTGCTGAGCTTGCAATAATAATTTTGTGTGCTATTAAGACAGTGTTGGGAATAATCAATGAAGTAACAGCCTCTGGGATATAGGCTATGCCAGCCCTGTGCCTGGCCTGGTGTGGGTTGGGTGTCTGGGATGTAAAGCAGGGCAAGTGCCATTAAAAAAAAATAAGACAGGGAGCAAGATTTGCAGAAAACAATTGTTATTGCTTTCGCTCCAGCATATGCATAATTTCACAGCACAGCAAGCAGCAGTCACGGATTTTTCATAAAATAGTCGGTCAGGGCATTCTCCACAATTTGCCCCTCCCATTTATCCCGGGTGAGTGAACAAGCTGTGGCAGGCACAGGTGGCGACCGTGGCTCCATTTGGGCTTCTCATTCTCTGCCTTGTGCCATCTGCTCCTCTTTGCTCCTGCAAATACTGTGCAGGGAACAGCAGAGAAGAAGAATCTTGTTAAGGTTAGTCTGAAATCTGACTATCTTCCTTTTAAGGGCTATTTCTCTAGTCTTCAGGTGATCAAGCACATTTTCTACAGCCAATCCTCCCTTATTTGGAGCTCATCTCATAGCTATGAGACTTCTCTTTTCTCATGGGACAAGATGGTTTTAGAGGAGGAGTCCCTTTATCTTCATGGATAGGGTGAATTCTTCACAGAGAAGTCTTAGTTGGGCCCTCTCTCTTTTTACAGTGCCATGTTAGCTGAAGCTGATCGCATCCGGGCTGCTGTGATTTTGCCGTCCCCCTCAGCCCCAGATGTATGTTCCTATCCCTTGTGTTGCACAAGCTCATTCAATTATGTGGTGAGCTGGCTCTGGGAGCTGCTCTGGCTGAGAAATAATCACTTTCTTGGTGGAGCCAGCTGTCAGCGCCCTGAACTGTCTCAGTGTGTGGTTGCATTAGAAGCAGTGCTAGCAAAAAGAAAATGGTAATGCAAGTAGGAAGTGAGGGTGGGCAGGACTACAGCAGCCCAGATTTAGTACCATTGACTGCCGTACGATTGCACTGTCCCTTTCTAAATGTACTCACCTTGATGGAAGTGGTGTACTTTGAATGGGTCCGTGCCTCTTCACACAACTCTCTGACCACGTCCAGGTATATATCCAGCCTGCTGCTGCTGCTTCTGCTGCTGCTTGAGGCAGAGGTGAAAGTGGCGTGTTGCTCACACAGCAATAAGTTACAAACGGTGATGTGAAACATATCTGCTACTGAGATAGGTGGCAGTGGTAGGTGATCGAGTAATGCACAGACCTTACACTTACACTGTGGAAACATGGCCTAGATCTCACACTTGTGGAAGCATGGCAGTGTACAGCTTTGCATCACTTCCTCTGAACTCCCTCTTATATCTTCTGAATATTTTTCAATATTTCAAAATCACTTTGTATTCTAATCCTGTCAGCCAATATCCTTTCAGTCCCCTGCATTTTATGTTGTCTGCAAATTTAATAGAAATGTTCTCTAGGCCGTCATCCAGGCTGCAAATGAAGCTTTGAATTAAACTGGACCTGGGCCAGATTCCTATAGCCTCAAGTTTGATAGAAAAATGTCGCTTGATTGATCCTTCAATTTTAACAGTAGTCCATTAACAATTACTCTTAGCATACTGTTATCCAATTAGGTTTTGTACCTGCCTTCCATTAGTTTCAACTAAATGTTTTCTAAAATTCATCCCTCCCAACTGCATCCCACCTTCACTGTAATAATGGATTCTCATATACCAAGATCACGGGCACTTTCAGGAACAGTTTAATTAACCTCTTATTTCTACACTTAAGGCCACTTGAACATGTAGTATCCAATCCTCCCACAATAGTGGGAAATTAATATGGTGTTTTCACAACAGAATGACGAAAAATAAATTACCTGTCAGTGGATTACATTTTCTGTTAGCATTCGTAGAGTCTGGAGGTAAGCATCTTCTCCTACTCTTTCTTTCATGTCTGTGAACGAAAAAGATCTGCTGACTTTCTTTCACAGAAAAGCAAAAAATACAAAGCCTCATTAGTGGTGACTGTTCTCCATAGTTTTGCAACCAGCAAGGTCATTTGTGCTTTTCTTCGTGGAAGTGAAACACGTATGTGGTGTCCCCATGGCAGTAAAGCTCACATACTATTTAAAGCAATAGCTCCTTGCACATATCGATAAGCAGTTGGGGCTGCAAAAAGCTCCCCCCAACGTAAACCTTTATATTTACATGCTATGATATAGCATTTTCAGTGTTGGTCTTTAAAATCCTATGTTTGTTCTTTTATCTCACTGTTTTACAGTTCCCTACTTGCTGCACATAGTTGCCACTAAAGTGAAGGAGACAGCAGGTGATTCCTGCTTCATGGATACTCTGCTTAGCCATTCCTTTCAGTGAAAGACAAGGAAAATGTGCATGGCAGTGGAACTATAGAAATAATGTCAATTAATAATAGCTAAAGAAAGAAAAAAGCCACTCAATCTTTCCTTCCACAATTTTCAGAGGAAAGCTTAACTGAAGGCTTAAGACCAATACAGTTCAGTTCCATACATAAACCAGTTGCTGCCCCCATTTTTGCCTGGAGGCCAGTGCTTGCAGGCTGGCTGCAATAGTTTGTGTCTGGAGGCAGCTTTGTTGGGTTTGCTTAGGGAGAAGGTGTCATCTGAAGTGTGCACATGTATGCTACCAACCTTGAAGACATGAAATCTCCTTTACATATAAGCAGAGGATCATCTAACAGTATAAAATATTTAATTAGCTTATCACAATCACTTTAAGGTGAGTGAGGAAATGTTTTCTGCCACTGGATAGCATTTATATGGTGATGCAAGTTCACTGTGGTGATGGCAGTCAGCTCAGAGATGTTATTGTTATTATACAATAGAGAAATTGTAGAAATCACCAGATTTTTTTTCCATTGTAACTGAATCATTTTGCTTGTTGTGATAAAGAAGTCTCTGTAGTAAGTTGGATAGAATTAGGTCACGGCAACATGCAGTCAGTCTCTGAGTCTGCCAGATATTTCAGTTTTGACCTTTACTGTCCACAGCGCTGGAGTTAATTATGACTAGAGATTACTTACCATTTTTAGTCTTCACAGAAATCTCTTAGCCAAATTGCTTACTAATGATAACCTAGTGTCTGTTGGTAGCTTGCACTTTTTTTAAGTCTGTGTGGCATCTACTACCATTGTAGCAGACCATGATAACGACCTTCAAAATTGCGTTAGGTTTAGATGTTGCATCTGGAAATCACTTAGCGCGGTGATACTATGTCCGTATGGTACAGGGGACATGAATTCCTTTTGTCCTGCACCTTGCTAGGTAATATATATTGCTATAAATTCAAGGTAAGTATGATACTGCTTCGATATTTTACTATTTCATATTCACTTTCTGTGATAGAAATTAGTATCTGGTTCAGGGCAGTGATGAAGACATCTTCAGACAGAAAGATACCAAGTATGTAGCTTCCTGTGTGGCTGGCAGAAAATCTGTGGCGCATAGTATTGCATGTCAAAGTGTGACTTAGCACTTTTGGAAACTGCCAGAGAACTTCCAGAAAGATGTTGGACCTGTTCCACTACTTGGAAGTAGCTGGGGAAAAAAAAAAAAAAGAAAAAAAAAACAGGAAAGTCAGGAAGGCCCCAGTCACCCACAGAAGACTGCTATCTTGAAATAGAAAACTTAATCTGACAGCATCAAATAGGAACAGATCTTTCAGAAAAAAGGTTCAAGGCCTCTTTCAAGGGGATGTCTACTGGAGAAGCATCGGGTTATTGTCCCCTGCAAGCAGGAAAAAGATCACAGTAACAATAAGAGCTGTGTGGGAGGTCCTTCATAATATGCCTTGATTGAAGAAAGATGAGTATGTGTTTAATTCTAATTTTACTGTGTGAAAGAAGAAATAAATTGCTTAAGAAAAATGTGTTCCTAAACTCAGTGAAATCCACCACAGCCTAAAGCTTTAGTGCTAAGATATCTGCCCACAGTCTAATCAGAGAGGTGTTTTATGAAGCAAGCAGCTTCTGACACTACTGTAACAGTGTCGGCCAACTCTTGCTTGAATAAAGCAGCCAATAAAGCTACATAGCATGTAATTTAAGAATTTTATAAGCTACCGATTGCACAGCTATGGAGATATGTCTCCTTAAAGCAAAGGAAGTAGGAATATTAGTAACCACTATTGTAGGTTACCACTCTCCAAACTTTTTGTGAATAAGATCTAACATTTCAAGCTTTAAGCACTCATCTTTTTTTTTTTTTTTTTTTTTTTTTTTTTTTAGTTCCCAGGAACAACAGTATCATTTTATTAAAAACCCTTTCAAGCTTCTCAGCAAGTTTCCTCATGTAATCTAGCTAGTTAATAATGGTACAATTAACTAATATTCTTTTTTCTCCTTAAAGATTTACCCTTCTTTATCAGTTCAAATAAACATCTAATTGACCCAAAGCATCCCAGATGAAAAGACATAGTGTAGAGAAGGACTCCTGAGGTAGGGGTGGGGGGTTGGTGGTTTAATTTTCACAGTCATATTTCCCCCCCCCAACCAAATCTTATTCTGTCTGTTTAAACGTTGAAGGCATTCTTGATTTTTAAAAAGACTTTTTTCCCCCCTAAAGTTCAAACGTTAAAATAATAAATCTACAAATTATGTGAAGGTAGCAAACATACTTCAGCTACAAGTTTCCAAGGATATATTATAAACACTTGTCTGCAGAAATATTGTTTTAACACATCTTTCTCATAGACGTCCTGGATATTCATGTCACATATTTATTGTCAATAAATGTTTGCAACAACTTGCAAAAAGATTTGGGCATTTGTCCACAGCCTAAATTTAATGCAACTCAAGTTATAAACATCACCGGTTTAAGCCTTTGCAGTATATTAGAGACAGCAACTGGTTTTTCAGTGTTTGTTTTTATATGCTTCCCTACAAAGACTGAGGAGACTAATTTCTTTCCCTGAGCACAGGAGTAACAGATGGTGTCAGTCAGGTAGACCTGCCAGGATGTGTATGAACAGACAATCAAGGGATGAAAAGATTTAGTTTGGAAACACAACAGAGAACAACAGCCAAAACATCTCTTTTCATAATTGCTTGGGTGAGAAACTTTTCCTTCCTTCTTCTCCTGAGCCCACGACAGTGGTAAGGGGATCAGTTCAGATGTATTTGGATGCAGCTTGAAATTTAAAAAGGGAGGTCGGTGCAGAGACCAGACTGAAGGTCCTGCAGAAGGGGCTTGAATTCTGAACTGTTGAGCAAAAGGGACTCTCACAAACTATGAATATTTTGCTTTTCCATTTAAAGGCTTCCAACAGATGAGTAGTCAGAAGAGCAGAGATAAGACCTTTCTGTCTCTAAAATCTACGAATATGTTCAAGTGCTGGCTTGCAAAACCACTTTTCTGTGTTGCAGCAAGTTTCTCTTGCTTGTAGAGTTCATGGTAGTTTTGTGTGCAAGTGGGATTTGCTGTCCACCAAAGATGTTCCTGTGGGAGCTTTGGGTCAGTGAGAAGCTGCCCGTGAAGCCAGTCACTGGTTTCCAGGACAGGTGGGCTACGGTACAAAGTAGTGGCTCAGGGTCTCATGCTGAGAAAGAACAGTTCCTGAAAATATGTAAAATGTGGAATAAACAACTGGAACTAAGGCGGTGTCCTACAGCATTTGAGGTTTTCTCACATTTATATTTCATTCGTCAGAGAATTTCTGACAGAAGAGGTTACATGAAAAACCATATGTTTTCCAAGGCATCAGTTCATAGAAAATCATCAACAATTGGAATATGAAAATCATATGCATAGCTTTTCTCACATCAAAAGGTTTGGTGTATCTCCATTCATAGAGTGTTTTGAGTGAGAACATGAGAACATTAACCTGGTCTGGCAAAGCGCCGTCAGCTTTTAGTCATAGCTCTTCCCTTTTCATATCTCCATGGCCCATTCTTGATCAACCAAAAAAGTGTGATTTCGCATCATGGTTGCTCAAGCCAGGGCACATCTATTTGTGCAGGTGTAGACCACAGTGATGCAAGGTGCCTGATAAGAGCCCAGTGTGGTGGCTGCATGGTGGTCGTGTTTGAAACAGATTGCTCTGTATCAATACCCTCTCTCTAAAATGGAGTATCGTCAAGTTAAAAAAAAATAAAATTAGTTTTCAGTTGAAAATTTAAAAAAGAAAAATTCAAGTGAATATTGTTTTGTACTGCCTCCTTAAAAGGCTAAATTGTTAAGGAAGAAAATGTTTCTATGTTACAATGCCTTCTATGTTACAGTGCCTTTTTATAACTTTTATATTTATAATGATAATTCAAAAATTTGGAATTTCTCATTTTAGAAAAAGATGTTAGTTTTTGTCCTGATTTAGGGCAAACTATTAAAAAAAGTCTGGGTGGTTTTGGTTTTGACCAGCTCTAATTATTTATGACATTATCAACATATATATGGGAAAAGCTAATTTATTTTCAAGCAATCTTGTCAGCTCTGTGAGGGAACTGTGAAATGAGTGAGGAGGGCATAAGAGAGATGTATTTATAGAGCTCAGTTCCAAGTCATCTTGAGCCTGTGACAGCAGCGCACAAGGCAGCCTGGCCCTGAAATGCTTACACAGGACAGCTGGTTTGTTGTCTGTCTGGAGCACTGTGTTCTGACACTTGAGATCATGGCATATTGAAAACACAATTTGCTTTCTGTGGTTCCCCATGACCCACGTGAGAGTGGGTCTCTTTTCACAGCTACCGGCCTTGAAATTCTGTCCCCCCCCAATCCCCTCTCCCACAGAAAAGGAGCAAAGGCACTTAGCCCCCATTTGATAGCCTGGGTAACTGCCAGGATGGTGGGAAAAGTGGGAACTTGAGGCAGAAAGTCAGGTAATAAGTAGCCTTTGGCCACTTTGGACCCATCACAGGAGTTTGTTGAATATTGTTTGCTGCAGGGATTCCAGGACTGAGATTAACCAAGACCGCTGACTGTACTTTACTTTAGGCTGGCTGCTGTTCTTGCTGGCTGCTGCAGGAAGGTTGTAGCGCTTTCTGCACTGCTGCTCTAAAGCCCCTTGCAGCTCTTCCCAGAGAATAAAGTATCCTCTTTGTTATTACAATAAATTATATTCTAGTGTACACAGGCACAGGTATAGAAATACAACTACTTTTCAAGTAAAAGTGAGAAAAACAGCCTGTTATGAGCAGGAACATTTCTTCCATTCACAGCTGTTCCTCTTCTTCTTGGAGGTTTAGTCTGTTCCTGACTTACTCAGAAAAGTTATTCAAACTCCTGAGCCAGCAAAAAAATAAAATAAAAAATAAAAAAAAACAAGCCCAAAAAACCCCCAAACTCCTGAGGGAAAGCAAACTAGGTTATTCATCTCACTTTCAAAAATCACCTAATGCTTTGGTATTACGTGGTGGTGTGTAGGAAGCAGGAGCTGAGGACCTTTCCGAGAGCTGCATGCATACCTTCTGTTGCTCCCTGAGAACTCCGGCACTCATGGAGCTACAAAGAGCCCTGAAAAACCTGACACTTCAGGTTTTATATTAAAATTATATTTTCTTAGGAATACAAAAATAATTTTTTTAGACCTTCCCCTTTATTGGCATGATGATTTATAGCTCTGTCCATAGCATTAGTCACAATATTTTGGAATTTATTTCAGTAACTATTGAGAGCTCTGCTTTCAGATGTAAAGTGCAGCTGAAAACCACACTAATCTAAAGAATGGTTTTAGCAATGGGTAGGA
>JMFS01082606.1:0-12558 GCA_000699545.1 Podiceps cristatus
CCTGCGCTTGCTGCTTGCGCTGCTCGGGAGCATCTCACTGCTGCTTCCGCGGGCTGCTTTCCCGAGAGCGCCCTGCTCTGCCCCTGCTGCTCCTCCCAGACAACAAAGAGCACCCAGGCTGCCCTCCTGGAGCACTGCACACCATAATCCTGCGCGGCCCCCCGCCATGGCCCTCACCCGGCCTGCCAGCGGCACCTCCTTCCCTGGGGGCAACAGAGCAACAGATCCTGGAAATCACTTCCAACTCATCCTGTGAAGGACAAGAAGGTGACGGGGAGCAGCCAGCGAGGGATTCGCCGTGAGGCCCTCCTGCCTTACACCATACACACAGGAGGCAGGAAGGTCAGCTTACTCCTATCAAGTGAAGCTCCCGGGGCCACTGCTCGGAGGGTGTCCCCTCCCGAGTTCCAGCTGGCCACTCGTCCTGACAGGGAACTGCAGCTCGAGCTTTACCGAGTCCGGCAGTACCGTCAATTTTCTGCCTGTTTCCCAGAATTTCTGCCAGCGGGAAATCCTGTTTTACCTTGCCTATTGAACCCTCCCACCTGACTTGTGCTGCCTCCGGATTTTAGTACCTCCCCAGGGAATGCAGATCCCGCAAGGACAATCGGTGAGCTCACCCAGTACCGGCTGTGTCATACGCTGTCACCACACTCAACAGGTCAGGAACCCGCAGAGTCCACCTGGGTTGCCAAATTGCTACTGAAATGGATTTGGTTGCATTGTTCTTTTCTTCTAGTTTGTGTGCGGATACCAGAAAGAAGGCAGGAAAAGCAGGCACTAGCTGAACCCCCTCTTTTATTGCCAGCAATAAAGGTGGTTCTCAGCTGGGAGCACGAGCAGGACCCCATGTTCCAACTCTTGAATCCTTATAAGCAATCGTAAGGCTCATTTTTACAGTGACCTTGCCTGCTGATAGAAAGTAGAGAATATTTTTTATCCCCTTCTGCACACAGCTTTTTCTTTTTCTTTATTAAACTGCCTTTATCCTGATGCACAAGTTTTGTTTTTTTTTTTTCATGTTATTTCCTCCCCGCTGCATCGTGTTGAAGAAGAGGAGTGACACAGCAGCTGGGTGGGCACCAAGCAGCCAGCCAAGGTCAACCCACCACAGAGTGATGGGACAAGAGACAACAGCTTTAAACTGAGAGGGCAGGTTTAGACTGGACATAAGGAAGGAATTTTTTACAACAAGAGTGGTGAGGCTCTGGCACACGTTGCCCAGAGAAGCTGTAGGTGCCCCATCCCTGGAAGTGTTCAAGGCCAGGCTGGACGGGGCTCTGAGCAACCTGGTCTAGTGGGAGGTGTCTCTGCCCATGGCAGGGGGGTTGGCACTGGATGATCTTTAAGGTCTTTTCCAACCCAAACCATTCTATGATAAATATATTTAAGATATCTAGCTATCCATCTCTGAACACAGAATCACTATAATGTCAATTAATCAAGACATATTTTTAGAAAATGAATTAAGAAAATGGTTAATTCCATGACTCTAAATGCAACAACACAGAATTTGATACCAAGAAACTTTCAAACTGGACATCATAAAGGAAGCCTTCCATCCCGTGGCATCACAGCCCCCCCAAATCACAGGCGCTACATGCGCAGCAGGGTGAGGTTTGTGCTGGAAAGCTACCTCTGAAAGTTGAACCGAAAGCTCGATTTTATACTGCATTCCCTATTATTTTAAATACAAACAAGTAAGTGAATAAAGAAAATGATGAGACGTTACAAGTTTAAATGCAGAGATTTATACATACTCTTAAAAGATATACAGTATCTTGCTCTGAGCAACCTGATCTAGTTGAAGGTGTCCCTGCCCATGGCAGGGGGTTGGACTAAATGATCTTTGAAGGTCCCCGCCAACCCAAACCATTCCATGATTCTGTGATGGGGAAAATTGTGTTAATGTCAGTAGCTGCAGAACTAACGGGTTCCCTCACCTCAAAGCCAGCAGTGTATCTGGGCACTTGGCAGCAAGACACACAATTATTGTGCCTCCTCACAGCAAGTGTTTCAGAACCATCAGAACCAGGGGCAGAGGGTCCTTCCCAAAGCATCTGTAACATGAGCAACTGTATAAAAATAACAAAATTAAACCTCAATAACGGTTAAGGGATTCTCACTTGCAGTTTGCAATACCAAAATTTCCTATTTAACTGAGTGTGGAGGACTGGTACATGTACTAATACCAACAACAGTATCATAACAGCCAAAACATGAAGAACTAGTACATGCAGATGTAGAATTATGCAGAACGTAAAAGCAACGATGGGGCATTCAAATGCAAGATGGAAATGCAAAGCCCCTCATGAGATATGATCAGAAACAGAAAACTGCAGTTAGGAGTGGCATGCCAAAAAAGCGAGGAGCGGGCCAAAAAGGAGGAATTAAAGTATCTGAGAGATAGCCAGGCGCAAGCGGGAGAAAGGAGTATTTCATAGACCCCATGCAATAAACACTGGTTATTTGGAACAGTAACTATGCGACACATTCAGAACAACATTCGTGTTGTTTTTAACTACTGCAAAGAAAACAACATTTTTGCTTTATTGTTATGTTTGAGAAAATACTGCCTGTTCTTAAGAACTGCCACTTGCCTCCAGTCCCAGAGCCAGCGGGGAGTTAACTGTTGTGTTGCCAGTCAGACAACCTCAAGGCAAACAACCTGCAGGACCACCACAAAGCTCCCAGACCACCCCGGCCAGCTGCTGTGTGTTTTGGTCATCGTTGTTTTTAACTACTGCAAAGAAAACAACATTTTTGCTTTATTGTTATGTTTGAGAAAATACTGCCTGTTCTTAAGAACTGCCACTTGCCTCCAGTCCCGGAGCCAGCGGGGAGTTAACTGTTGTGTTGCCAGTCTAAGAGACAACCTCAAGGCAAACAACCTGCACGACCACCACAAAGCTCCCAGACCACCCCGGCCAGCTGCTGTGTGTTTTGGTCATCTCAGTCACAAAATGACAACATTTGGCAAGTATTTAATTTGCTGCTAAAACAGCTCCAAAGCTATTTCCACTTTCTAAATTGTGGAGCCAAATCATTTGAACAGACGAGGTTCCACAAAAGCTGTGTCCCAGTGTCCTAACTCCCAAACCTCCTCGAGAGCTCTGGCAAAGCAAATCACAGCCTTTTTATGCGGCTACTCATGACCTTAAGTTATAGAAGAAACTGGGAGAAGTCCCTGTTCCAGTTTTTGCTGATATATTTGGCATTAAGCTTTCCATGTTTCCTACGTCTTTGCTGTAAAAAACCCTCTCTTGATGCCAACATCGTAATTAATTCACAGCACGTTATGGTCAGTCTCCACCGAAAACTTATGACACCAGTTGGTCTTAAAAGCATCCCCAGCCCTTCGGGCAGGCTTCACTGCCACCTGAATATACTGTGCTACACACGCACACAAAAATTTCCACCTAGCAAAGCACATGCATGACTAAACCAAATATTCTGTAATACATTATGAGTGCGTTAATGCTTACCCAAGTATACTTGCCAAGTCATCATCTTTCGTAACAAGCTGACAAGGATGTGGTTTAATCGCATTAAGTCACCAAAATATCAAAGATAATTTGACGTGGCTGAAGGCAATATTCCATATTTCCGGAAAGGTTTCACAGACAACTTAGCAGAGGGCTGTGCCACGCCAAGGGTTAGGGACGGGTTCCCCAAGAGTATCTTAAAGCTTTAAAACTCGCCGAAAAGTAGCAGATATAAAATATGTTCACAGGTGGTGAACTACCATTCAATTGTGAGTTTAATTTAAAGTTTCAGCACTCTGCAGCGCTTCAGAAAGAAAACACAGAACATGAGGGAAAGTCACAGGAAATTATGTCTAAGAGATTTCTGGTTTTAAACTATATCCATTAAAGAACACTTTTACAAAAAGTTGCAAAGAATTTAAGTCTCACCGTTTAAGAGAAGATGGGGGAAGAGCACACCTTGTTTGCCTCAAATGTAAATTATTTCAAGCAAAAGAAGCTACAGGATAATCTCTGCCTTTTTCTGTGGAAGCCCAAAGCATGTAGCATAGATGCTTCAGAAAATAAGCAAAGTGGTGTCATTAGCAACTGAAAGCATAACATAAGGAGCTGTACGATGCAGAAACAACACTGCCAGTTTTCACAGCAAAGATCTTCTGCCTTGCAGGGTTTTAGGAGGGATATGATCTGACTAAACACTCTTCAGTACATATAAACAACGTTGACAGTTTTTCTCCTCCCTCATCTAAGCACACTGAAGACAAGACTGCAGCTACTTCTACGCCTGCAAAAACCACTCAGCTTTGAAGAAGGAAAATCTCTTTCCAGTTCTAAGTTAGAGTATTTACCATTTAGATTTTTTTTCCCTAAAACATATGGAACTACTCTTATTGACAATTTCTCAGCATTGAGAGGTGGTGAGGCTCTGGCACAGGCTGCCCAGAGAAGCTGTGGATGCCCCATCCCTGGAAGTGCTCAGGGCCAGGCTGGATGGGGCTTTGAGCAACCTGGTCTAATGCAAGATGTCCCTGCCCATGGCAGGGGGGTTGGCACTAGATGATCTTTAAGATCTTTTCCAACCCAAACCATTCTATGATAAATATATTTAAGGTTTCTGGGTATCCATCTCTGAACACAAAATCACTCTAATGTCAATTAATCAAAAAATATATATTAAAAAAAAAAATGGGTAATTCCATGGCTCTAAATGCAACAACACAGAATTTGATACCAAGAAACTTTCAAACTGGACATCATAAAGGAAGCCTTCCATCCCACTGGCATCACAGCCCCCCTTCCATCACTGGCACTACACGCACAACAAGGTGACGTTTGTGATGGAAAGCTACCTCTGAAAGTTGAACTGAAAACTTGATTTTTATACTGCATTCCCTATTATTTTAAATACAAACAAATAAGTGAACAAAGAAAATGATGAGACATAGTTTATAAATGCAGAGATTTACATATAGTCTTAAAAGATATACAATAAGAACTCTTTGAAAATGTAATTAACTTTATTGCATATATCATTCCATAATCATTTGGAGATATCAGAATAAATACAACAAAACCTTTAAATTACTGAATGTGTGAGACATATATCTGAATAGAATTGTCTGTCAAAGTGACATAAATCGTCTTGGAGATTACCGAACCACTTGATTTCAAATTCTATGGCTGATGCAGTTACCAATGATGATAGCGCTGAAGGGCCTATGCATTTTACCTCACCCTGAAATTCCTCTTTTAGTTTTTCCGGTATAAGATCCTGCCCCATTACCTGCAAACAGAAAGAGAAGATGGGAAACAAGACAATAACTTGGAGAGAAAACAGCAAATATGAGAGATCTTTACTAGGAAAGCCCTTGACACATGAACCACAGGCCATCCAGGAGAAGCTTCCAAGTCGCGCTCAAGCTGTCTGCCTCTGACACTCTGCAACGAACACGGGGAACCGAGAGCCCGAGCTTCACAGCTGCACAACCCTGCCCAGCTTCAGGTTACGCTGGTACAGGGGGATTTCTACTCTCTGAGTAGCACCAGAAATCTCTCAACCCCAACTTTGCATTCAATGCTCACCTCGCAACAGCACCAACACTCTCATCTCTTCCCCTGGGTGTGGGACCAAGAGAAGCAAGGAGGGAAGTTTCTTTTCCCAACCTCTTCCAACCTGAGATAGGCTGCATGCTAGTGCCCTCTCATGGACGAAATCCCACAAGACTGCCCGACAACCCGGCACGGCTTGGCTTTCCCTAACCTAAAGCTGTAATACTGGTGGCAAAGTTAGAATTTCACTGGCTGCCTTTTGTTCCTCGAGTCAGAAACTCTACAAATAGCACTAAAAATGTTTAATCTCTATGAATACAGCCATGCAATGTTACTCTCCTCCTTAGTATTTCTTTAAAACTAGAACCCAGTACATCATACACAACCAAGACATCATGTAAAAGGAGGTCTCTGGCTTTTTCTGAAAATGTTTAATACTTTTTTCTGGAAGCGTTTTATACTGCTGTGGCCATCAAAGTAATCTCCACTTCCATTTCATACTGTGATTCACATTGTGGCATCTGCAACTCCTGAGATAAAGTTTGCATTGCAGGAAATGCACCACGATGATGCATCTACAAATACAAGTCCAATGAGAAACCTGTCAACCCTGAACGTTCCCGCAAGGAGAATCTCTGCAGAACAGCGACACACCTGCACGACACAAGCCAGTGCTATATAGGCATCACTGTCAGCTCCAGGTAACACACTACCAGGGCAACCCGCCCCAGCTAATTTACCTTGCTTCCTGGCATAGTTAATTAGCTCAGAGGAGCGTCATGCTTACGGGACTTTGTGCCTCAACTTGCTCGGGTACCTCAACCAGCTTATGTGTAGCTGAGAACTTGCCACAGTGAAACATCCCCTTACCTTGGTCATCGACAGCAAGGAGTTTTCACTGAAACCGAGTTGTGCCACTTGGTCATCAACTTCTTTTTGACCTTTTATGTTGCTCTCTAGCACAAAGGACGACTGCTGCGACTGGGTAAGCTGAAGTAAAAGCCTGAAATGAAAAGGGCAGTTAAAAAAAATGAATGGCTGGCAAAAGACTAAGTCAGCAAAGAGAATACTTTAAAACGTCTCTTCTTCCTGACTTTTGTCGACTGCAAAAACTGCAAAGAAACGAGTACATCTGTATCAATCTACTCTGGGTATGGTGTATCTGCGCTGTGACAGAAGTACTTCTGAAAAACAGTATGTGAAGTATCTCTGGTTGCTCTGAGCAAACATTTTTTCTCCCAGTATATTCGTCACACAATTCAACAGTGAAGCTGAGATCTGCTAGTGTTAACAGGCGTCCCACGTCCTTATCAAGGCCCAACAAGACAGCAGTGCATTGCTGCCTATGGCAGTGATTGTCTCTGTAACCCGAAAAGTCAGAAATTCAGGGGTTTTGGACAAATACCCAACATCTCCCCCACACAGGACAACCCTGGAGTATTTTCTAAAATCTTTCACCAAAGTTCTATGTACAAGGCAGTGCCCCAGAAGTCACCACCCTGATTCGGTGAAGGTTAGACCTTGTGCTCACAACATGGCTTCACATCATGGAAGGACCTCATCACCAACTGCTCGACCAGCAAGAGCAGTGGCAGTTGCCAGATTCCTCCTCACACAGTGACTGTAAAACATGTCAGCAGAGGAAATATCTAACTATATTCAACCAAGGGACCACTGGGACTTGGCAGTATTGTTACTGAAACTATGGTTGATTCAAGCTTTATGCATAAAGAACAACAACAATTTTTTTTATCATATTTACCAAAGTTAAACGAAAGCAGGTATTATAATAAAGGTGTGTATCTTCATGAAGAGAAGACTTAAGATCTTAGATGAAGGTTATCATTTGAGCCTGATGAACATCACAATTTGCAAGTCTGAGCCAACAAACCATTTGTAAATTCAGTAAATTTTTGACTGGGAAACCCAAAGTAAAAATGGAAAGTATTTGTAATTTTTAAATCATTTTTGTTTCAAAATTTGCATCAAAATAATGTAAGAACTAAACGTCAAAGGAAATTAAACAAAAACATTTCTCCCCCTTTTTTTTTTTGGTTGGCAAAACTAGAAGTCAATTATTCACAATGCTTTAACACAGAACCTTATTTCCTACAACAAAACCCCAATATTAACATCCCTTTTTCAGGGGCAATTTACCCTGCACATATATTTATGCAACGTCCACATCTCATTTAAAATCCAACAGACCTGAAAATATCAGACAATTTATTTAATGCATAAGCCCTGGGCAGGGGAGCAGCTTACCCTGGACAAGTGTCTCTGCAAACATAAACCACAGTAACACTTTGTGAAACGGTGCAGCCAAGCAAGCAAATCACAATTTATAATTGTTTGGGTGTGTACAGTTCAGTATTGAGACAAGCAACACAAATTATTTTAATATGAATATAGCTTTAATATTCAATTATCGGTACTAAATCTATTAACTTTTCCCAAGTAGCAATTAAAGTCACTGTCTCTTAGTCTGAGTACAGTTAAAAGCTACTGTGTCTTTTTTTTACACTTCTTAAATCTTGCCCTAATAGGGCAGTTATAAAGCATTCTCTGTAAACATTTGTGGAAGTTCATGAAATGCCTTTAAACATGCTCAGTGACTAATACATTACTGAGAGGCAAGAGGGGGGAAAAAATCCAAGACTATTTTAACAAAACCAGTTCTTAATTATCTCTTTGAATGACTATGTTTTGGGGATTTTTGTTGTGTGCAAGTTTTAGGAAGAGAGGGAAGAAAAGGAAAGAGCATTTTAATGCAGCCCTGTCAATCAGCTGTCACAGAGTTCATTTTTCAGCCTCATCCATTACGCAGATTGGGGTATTATTATAAAATACGTTTTCACTCAAGCATGAGGCTCCAAGCAAAAAAGACAGGTGGCACTCGCAGAAGGAAGATGGGCTGGTCTTCCCTTTGGGGCACTTCTGCTACTGCATCTTTAATACCAAACCAGGAAACAGCCATGCTCTAACAGCAGCATTGGTTGAAGAACAAGCCCTTTTATATATAATTACCTGAAAAGATTCATATAATAAAGTCATTAAAACCAGTTTTACTTCTCAACAGTGCGTGACTTTTTCCACTCAGATTTAGGGTGTTCACAGCTACCATGCTAGTGGATTTTGCTCCTTAGATCTGCAGCAATAGCAGGGTGGTTCTAAGTTAGTATTGCCAATACTGAAAGAAACGTTTAAATTGAAAATGTAAACTGAAAATATTAAGGTTGGGAAAAATATGCTTTAAATTGTTCTCAACTGGGAGAAGTTAACATTATTCTAAGAATACATTTATTTACCTTGCTCTAATAAACGAGGCACATGCTCTTATCCTAACTTTTTTCAACACACTCTGCTCCCAGGACTCGGAGGCTGCGCGCTTCCCTTTGTCCGTCCTTTCCGGTTCTTCCGAAGTGTAGAGGAATTCTTTTACAGCTTGGCTGCTGCTACAAGTCACTGCATTCTCCCTCTTTATTTCTGTAGCAAGGCTGGACCAAGGGCCTTCTTTCGGGCCGTCTGATCTGTAAGGCTGCAAATTAATCTCTCTTCCAGTTGATGTTTTGAAACCACTATCATTTACACTAACCTCTTCGGACTGATTTAGGTTTGTTTCTGGAATGACTAATGGAGATGAACTCTGTAAGAGGCTCACATAAGCTTCAGCAAGTAACTTCCAGTACCAAGGGTTGAAAGGATGTAAGCAGATCAGTTGCTGCAGACACGTGATCTTTTTTCCTACATTTTCCAGACCCCGGAAAATGGCAAACTGCAGGTTGAGAACCGTTGTTAAGTGATCTGTGTTAGTAGCGCCGTTTCTCTAGAAACAAAAGATAATAGATTAAAAACAGGAGTAGAACAGAATCATCCTTCAGAGACTAAGAAAATGTCTCCCTGAATAATGACACACAAGTATCACTAAAGGTAATTTTTAAGTTGTTCAAAACCATGCTCTTAATTTTAAATGATACACCGTGATACAGATCATGCATGATCAAGCTGACAGCCTCCCCTCTAGCTGCCTTGCCCCAGCCTGAAAGACAAGAAGGCCCAGAATGCTGCCATTTGTTTATCTGCCTTCAGAGTTCTATACAGCTGCCCTTTTTTGTAGTATAAACACATTTTATATAAAATAAACAGCAGAAGTAAAATTCTAGCAGAGTTCAGAGCCTCTCGACTTCTTCCTTTATGGGAAAAATTCAATTTGTGGTTAGATACTCTACTTGGTGGCAGTTTGGCAGCGAGTACATGGAAATAAAAGGGAGTTTTGAACCGTCACTTTTATAGTGGAAAGATTTAAGCACTCATTTATCCCCTTTCTTATAATTCCTATTACATTACATTAATTCTGCCTGGCAGAGCATGATATTTAGTCCCTTCCAGGACTACCAGCTTCCCTGCACAGGGAGCTCATTGTGGTACAGGGTGTTCTGATTTCTAAAGAGTGATTATATCTGCAGTGACAGTTACCCTCTGTTTACCAAATACTCTGAGCACTGAACATCCTGAAGGATTATACAAATGAAGATTATTTTTCCAGAAAATGGTCCATATAAAAGAACTACTGGCAATATTTTCATGTTCAAAGCCTAAAAGAAAGACTGCATTATTTACCATTTTTTCTGCAACATCCAGAGCCTCCTCGTGCTTTCCTAGGCGAGATAAACACCGAGCCAGGCCCTCTTGGACATCTCGTCTCATTGCAATGTTACTGGGAGGTAAGAGTAGTAAGCAGTTTGAGTATTCACACAGGGCCTTCTAGTAGCGTCGACAAAAAGAAAAGCCAAACAAAACAGTGAGAGATTTTCACTTAAAGGCAAGCCTGATGGTATGCTTTATTTATGACTACAGTCACAAAGGGAATTCAGGAGCTGAAGGCCACATTTTCGTTCCTCTGGGCTTAGCTACCACTTATGTCAGCAACAGACGAGGGCCCCGGTACTACACAGCCAAGGCTAGACAGTGAAGAGCAACCTCAACCCTAACTCCGGTTTACGCCCTGGCAGGATTCAACACACACCTGTCCACCTCTCCCCCACCAGGCCTGATCCAGAAGGGATCACCTACTGACCTGGGCAATAGGTGACACAAGGCATCTTTCCCCCAGCTACCAACTCAATGATCAGAGCACCCATCCTAAATTTGGGGGACCTTGTTTCAAATCTGTGACATTCTCCACAGGAAGGTGAATCTCCTTTGTTCCTGTAGGGTGGTTCTAATTTGCATGAAATAATTAAATATTAATTGGGCTAAGGAAAAAGACAAGAATGAGCAATACTTTTGTAGCTTAATGCTCAGGGCACTCACCAGGACTCCAATTAACATTTAAATACATTAAATTAAGTATTCAGTGAAGCTAAGACTGGAATCTTGGTTCCTCCCCCTCCACGCGAGTGCTCAGACCAGAAGACTAAAGAGCAGCGCTCCTTCTCCTGTCTCTCAAAATGAATATTTAATTATTCCTTGTGAACGTGAATGGTTCTAACAGAAAGAGCTGCCAGGCAATGTACCCTAAATACTTCCTAACAAAATGGCTGAGATATTTTTTTCTCTCCTGGTGTTAAGTTCGCATTCCTTCTCAAGAAAAAGAGGGAGCTTTCCTCTGCCCAGTGAGTGCAGCAGCCGCTGGTGAAAATGGGTCAGGGGAGGGTTGCAGGACCCCCCTTTTCGACTTGTTAAGTGTCAAAGGGATATAACCTGACAAGGATCAGGCGTTATGAATCCCAAGCAGATTATACAGTCAGCTATATTCTAAAAATGGGCACAGCTTAGATCACTGCCACTGCTGGCATTTCCCATCAAGTGGCCTAGGCTGATGTAAAAAAGTATTTACAATGAGTGAAGAGACTACTACCCCCATTTACTTATTTCCAGTCCCCTTTCTAAGGTCAGTGCTCTCATATCTGTAATTTTAAGTGCAGTGCAGTTCTGGTTCTGTCACAGTGACCCAGGTTAGCAATAAGACTGAAGACTAGACGTTTTAACATGGATCACTGCGACAGACAAGGGTTAGGAAGCAACGGTCTGTTCCACTAGCAAATCTGAAGGGCTGTGATTCTCCCCTGAGAGAGCACCATGGCGCACAGCAAGGCACAATCTGCTCTTCCTGAGGGTCAGCAGCCATGTCTGATTGCAGCTTGAGGCATCTCTCTTCTCAGCGCTTATGTGAATTCCTTCAGGGCGTCTCAACTGAGACTGGAAAGCATCTGTCGGGTACAGACAAAGCAAAAGCATCTGTCGGGTACAGACAAAGCAACAGCAGTGCTGCAATAATATTAAAAAGCAGAAATCGATGCCAACTGAGGTACAAAAAGATCCACAAATCTAATGGGCAAGGTGAAAGGAGTGGAGTCAGAAGTCGGTCTGAGGGAGCCTGTAATGCAAACCATAGCCTGGGACAAGAAGCTATTACAGTTGAAACAGGACAGGAGCAGCTAATTTCAATCGGGAAACAAGGGAACAAAAGAGTGGATCCTGCAGCTAGGACTAGAGAGGCAGGAGAGCATCGATGATCAGGAATGGGGCTCAGGAGGTTGGCAGTGAGGACAAGGCCTAGGACTACAGCAGGCAGGAACTGAAACAGGGAACATAAATGCACCCCAAAGGCACAACCAGCCACCCAGAGCAAGAGGAGGCGGCAGAGAGCTGGGATAATGATGAGGCTTGTAAGCCAAATGTCAGGAGCCTGACAACTACAGTCAGCTTTCACCTGACAGCAGGGGGAGCTCTGAGAAAGGCGGGCAGCAGCCAGGTGGTTGCCCCCAATCTGACAGCCTTTGTGGGACATGGTATCTGCAGGAGCAGAGAAATCCATGTGCTTAGCTCTGGCTGACCATGACTTCCATGGCCACAATCACCAGCTTTGCTCACTACTGAACAGATCTGCAAGCCTGATCTGGATCATCTCCGGGTGCAGCGTAGTTCAGGCCAGTTTACATTGACTTCACGCTGACTCCAGGAACGGTGACATCTGGCTAGGGGAGCCTGCCAGCACACCACTACCCATCGCGGCCAGACC
>KL275552.1:0-16678 GCA_000699545.1 Podiceps cristatus
GGGAGGAAGGACTGTCTGTTGCAATGCCAGGGATGTTCTGGCAAAAAACATTTCCAGAGAGCTGCACTTTTGAGGAGGCACTTAAAAAGCCCAGACCTCTTTGTTTAAACTCCGATTGAAGACAGACCCATACGCTCTGTATATTATTTATTAGTTATTGTCTTATTTAATCCCCTTTGGAAAGGCAACAATAGAGGAGTTATAGTTCTCCATTTTTTTTTTCCAAGCTGGCGATATTATTACTTTACTTAGAAACAGAAAGCAGAGCATACCATACACTTAACTATCAGCAGGGACGGGTTACCGTCACCCACCACGTTTGTCCCGTTCCTGACTCACTACCAGTCACCGCGCGCGACGCCTCAGTCACTGGTACGTCACTTGGGAACATGGGTCTCGGCCCAACTACCTGAGCTCAGCGGGTGCATCTCTGCCCTCAAGCAAAAGTGCACCTTTCCCGATCGCTCCTGAAGAACAAGAGTGGTTTGGCGCTGGGAAACAAGCCTCCGGGAGACTGCGGGTATCTCACCCCACCTGCATCACCACGCCAGTTTGAAATTCTCACTTCCAGGCCAGCCTACAAATAAAAACCATGAGTAGAAAGGGGCACTTGCAAAAGGAAAGGAAAAGATTACGGCCAACCTAAGCAGGGTCTGGTCATGCTCTCACTGAGGAGGACCACAACTCCCACTGACTTGAGAGAGACATGACAGCGTTATCAGCGATGAACGGGAGGAGGCCTCTGTTTTTCATTATCAGTTTTCTTAAAAAAAAAAAAAAAATCCAAACAACAAAACCCCCTCACCTCTCCTCCACCACCACTCCCCTCTCACGCTCAGTAAAAGCCTATTAAACCAGTAGGAAGATCAGCTGACTTCCACCCTCCTTCCCGCACACCGGCGCAAACTGCCCTCAGACACAGGGTTAGTTTAGGAACATCTGCGGAGACTTTTGTTTCGAAGAGACATTTGTTTTCAGGGAAGATGTGCACAAGAGTCAGACTGCACCCTGAAATCAGATTTTACTCCTTTAATGGTGGGCTTGGGCATCTGGAGTGTGTATGTGCAACAGCTAGCCTCCATTTCAGCTTGTAAAAATCTTTTTGTGGGGGGTAGTGACTTTCCCAGTATTTTTCATGTTAGAATAAATTAAGTGTGCATGGAAGGTAGGAATACATATGACTGAAATGAAAAGTCAGGCTAAAAATAGCAATAAACCAATTGCATTGTTCATAGTGAGGGAAAGGAAACCTGGGTGGAGAAGGGGGGGAAGAAATATATTTAACAGCTGTCTCAACATAATGTCAGATTTATTCAAGATTTCGAAAATGATCTTTGACAAGCCTTGACTCATTGTGTAGGGCTGAAAAGGGTATTCGGGGTGGACTATTTCTTGTGATTTATAAAAGACCACTGTGACTAGTTTGAAAAACCTGCATATAAGTGCAGTAAATTAAAACAGAAGCCTACATAAGACGTGTACCTTACAGACAAAAGACTTAAAGCATTCTTCAGTCTGAATCACCGGAGTGTGGTTTGCAAAGGGAAATTGGTTTCAAGAATTTCTGCTAGCCAAAGATGTATTCTCTAATATTTAGAACTAATTTCTCCCATTAGCACATTTTGGAAATTAAAACCTAAACTCATGCAGCGACATCATGCTTCCAAAGGCACTTGGACTCTGTATCAGAAATTGCAGAAGCTTTCAGTGGCTCATTAACACTGAATCATGTACTAGTCTCATTTGTCGAAAAGCTCGCGTGGCACATACAGCAACTTCTCTGTGAATACGACTTAAAAACCACTAAAGTTTGCATGTGCAGAAGAGTGGAAAATGAAACCATGTGTATTTGATCAAAGATGGACTCGTTGGCCTTCCCCTTAGCTCTGAGAGATAATTAAGAAATTTTCACATAAAATTCAAACATTACCTAATCACATCTGAAAATTTTTCATAGATTTTCATCAATAATAATAATCCATCAACAGAACCTTGCACAGACCGTACCACAAAGAAAACGCCCCAGACATCTTCAGGTGAAGCAAGGGGGCAGTGAAAACCTCACAGCTAGAGATGCATAAGAAGTGTCTTAGTTTCACAGATCGAAGAGAAGCCAGATGGCGATCTTCCTTAAAACCCCGTTTTTCCCTTTCCTTCCAGGCAGATACTCGCTGCACATTCCCCTGCAGAGTCCAAGAAATTACCAAGCAGAGGTCCACTCCGACTCCCACAGCCCTCTCTAAGCCCCACGAGCAGCCCCTTTGGCTTGTTCCAACTGTCTGCAGAGGTACCTGACCTACACTGAATCGTTTGGGAAAGGCATAGTACCTTTCCTACGAAGCTCCGGCACCGATTTGGACGGCCAGCGTGACTGGACATGCAGAAGGGCCGTTTCTCCTTGGAAAGTGCAACACGGAACTTGAGGTCAGGCCTAAAATCCTTAAATTGCCATCATCTAGGGTACGCTAGAGTAATAGCTGCTGACATCCTACTGGAGAACAGACTGGGGGCAAATGGCATCATATGAATACACTTTACTCCCCATTACCTATTTCGCAATGCCAGCTAGTGACTTGTATAATACCCACCTCAAATCACATATGGGAAGTCAGGAGCCAAAGCCCTCCCCGGACAGTTACTGCCCGGACTACACGGTGGCCTCTGTGTCACTGTGCAAATCTGCGAGATCAAAACCAAGCAAACCTCCCAGAAGCTTCTACACAGAGTCGTAACACCCCTTTTCAGTGATGGGGCTTTATTAGCTGGTGCTTGTGGAGGAATGACCAGGAACAGACCAGCTGATACACTTAATGAAGGCTTGACAGCTGTTCTTTGCATAATACAGTAGTTAATACACTCTGTATAATACAGCCAGGAAGCTGCAGCCAAAGGCAAAGGGTTGGAGAAAAGGGAAGTTGCTCCAAAAGAAAATAAATTCACAATCAAGAGAGGGAGCTGAGACTTCCAGCCCCTTCATCATCTCCTTTTACACAGCTCATAACCAGGACACCATGTTTGGGCCACTTCTTGCCCAATGTATCTATCGTTATGGGAATTAAATATTTTCTTGAATGCACCTGCTCGGACTTGCCTCGCACAACTACAGTCAAAAAGACTTCTGTATTAAACCTTGGGGGAAAAGGTCCCTGTTCAGTATGAAGTCATCCACTGCTCCTCCCTTATTCCACAGAAACTATCCAAGATGCTACTTCCAAACTTGAGGAGTTACGATTGTCTATAGCAACTCCTCCCCTTCTTTTGGGGCAGCAAAAATAAAGGAGCCCGATTTTGAGCTCACATACAAACCCATGTAAACCTAGCTTCAAGCCAGTGCAGCTCCACCAGAGAAGAATTGCTGTAAGAGATTATAATCAGATGCAAAGTGTCTTTTATCTGCCGGACTTCCTACACGTTGCTCTGAAATGATGGGTCAATTATCCTAGTGCTATGTTCTTCCTGGGCTGAATGAGGATAGTAAGATGAGAGCTCATCAATCACTCCAGCTCCTATTGCTCCTGCAGAGAATTGTTATGGCAACAGGAGGGTGAAACCGAGGTTTACAGTAACTGAACAGATGGATTCCAAAAGCCTGGGATGGTCTTGCAATGGAAAAGCTGATGAATTACAGAAGAAAAACATATGCCACTTATTTAACCTTCTGATTTTCTTTGATTTATTGCTAGGACAAGCAAATAAATCTTAAGAGGGGGAAAAAAGGAAAGATTTTTTTTTTAAAAAATGTAAACAGTAATATGACTATTGTTTCTGTATTTCATGCAGTAGTGATTCCTTCTATGCCAGCACACCGACTGCCCCTTGACCATCCCAACTCAAAAATATAGATTTTTACCTTGATTTCTGAAAGGGACAGGGCTTATGGAGCAGCAGAGGTGTCTCCACTTCCTCCCCTATTTTTTTTTTCCTACCAGCCAATTGCATTTGACAGAAGGGTAGCGGCCCATAAGACTACATTTCTATATGAAGATCGGCAGACAAGCGGGGGACAGAAACCCAAAGCGGTGCTCCCACACCTAGAGCAGCAGCTGCAGGAGCCTCCGCACACCCCGTCTCTTCCTCCATGGGGAGGAAGGCGGCAGGAGAGGAGAGGGAGACTGGACAGAGGGCCTGGGACTCCTGCAGGCGAGGTAGGACGCTTGGTCAGCAAGCTGGCTACCCCTCTCAGGAACAGATGTCCGTGCATGTTTGCACTAAAAAATAAAATGGATTTGTTCCCCCTCTAAATAGAGAAACAAACGTGGAGATGCACTGCGATGAAGCTGAGCGTGCAGTCCCTGTGGCTGCGTAGCCCGGGAAGAAAACAACTTCTGCATTCAGCCTTTCCTCTGTGTGCCCGCACACAACCAGAACACGCATATATGCTCACATGTACACACGTGTTCACACACACAGAGCGAAACAGTTAAACATACTACCCTGTTTTAGTTTAAATCCATTACCCCTTGTCCTGTCACCACTGTCCCTACTGAAAAGATTCTCCCCCTCAGTTAAACATAGGAATTATTGCAAGTATATCCATGCCCATGCACACAGACAAAACCTGGGATTTCCAGCAAAGTTCGAGCGATTCAGTGCAATAAAAAAGCGCTCCTTGCAGCAAAGTGCTTAACAAGCGGCAGCCTGCGTCCAAAGGGTGCCATTGCTCAAGGGAGACAGGGGATCTGGCAGGAGCGCGCGGTATCAACAAACGGCCTGAAGATTTGTCAAGGTAAGGACTGGATTCAGCACAGTCAGAAGGCTTCATCTCCTCTGAAACCCTATATATTTCATCCCCAGAGCAGATGAAGCTGCAGTATTTTTCCATACTTTAGAACTATTTTTTTTGTGAGAGGAATCTGATTTCTGAAAACTATTGTACCCTCCCAGTATTTTCAGAGTCAAGTTCTCCTCTCAGGCCCACTAGCAAAAAAACAAAACAAAACAACACCCCACAAAACAACAACAAAAAACCCCAAAACTGAACTGACATCTTTCATTTTGATTTAATTATTAATTACCTTCTTGTATACTGACCAGGGAAAATTGAAAAAAACCTAACAAGAGATCATGACAACTTGCTGTTCTAAATGGCCACTAGAGATAAATAATGGCTCTGACGTTGGCTACCTTTCCTCTAGAAATCATCTTTCCACTTTCCCCTTATAACCCATAATCTGAAGTATTTGCAACTCTGCTCGCCTTGAAGAAAAATATTTTATTTACAGCATGTTTTCTATTTTGGGAGCTCAGAATTCCTCCTTGACTCAAGCTCGTACATCATTTTTGTGTCAAACTCTGACCTCATCTCTATTTGCATTCCCTACTCGGATGGAGCAGCTATTTCTGATTACAGACTAGCAAAATAAATCACAGAAAATAGGAATTCCAAGGAAAAGAACACTTCATGTTTCGTCATGTTGTTGTTATGAGACAGGCAGCCTTTTCACTTGATTGTTTTATTTTTACCAGGGGATGCTCAGCAATATGTTTTATGTGCTCTCAGAATACAAGCCTATGTACTTACGGTGTTCCAAAACCTCAAAACCCACAGTCAATTAGACTGCTCCAGAACAGTGACTCTAGGTTTCTGACAACCGGCTTCTCCTGAGGTACTGCTGGCTCCATCTGTCCCATAGAGACGTATATTCCTCGTGGCTTTAAAAAAACCCACTGACTCACAGAACGGCTGAGGTTGGAGAAGACCTCTGGAAGTCACCTCGCCCACCCCGCCTGCTCAAGCAGGGCCACCTGCAGCAAGCTGCCCAGGACCGCGGCCCGACAGCTTTCGAACATCTTTCAGGATGGAGACTCCGCAACCTCTCTGGACAACCTCTGCCCGTGCTCAGTCACCCTCACGGTAGAAGAGGGTTTTTTATGTTCGGACAGCACCTTCTGTGTTCCAGTTTGTGCCCATTGCCTCTGGTCCTGCCACTGGGCGCCACTGAAGAGAGCCTGGCTTCATTCTCTACGCACCCTCCCTTCAGGTATTTGTACGCTGATGAGATCCCTGAGCCGCCTTTGGCTCCGGGCTGAACGGTCCCGGCTCTCTCAGTCCCTCCTCATGGGAGAGATGCTCCAGCCCCTCTGTCATCGATGTGGCCCTTTGCTCGACTCCCTCTGGTACATCCATGTCGCACCGGGGAGCCCAGGACCGGCCCGGGCCCCCCGGTGCGGCCTCACCAGTGCTGAGGGGAGGGATCACCTCCCTCGGCCTGCTGGCAGTGCCTCTCCTGATGCAGCCCAGGGTACTCGTTGGCCTTCCTTGCCATGAGGGTGCATTGCTAGCTCGTAGTCAGCCTGGTGCTTGCCGGGACCCCCTGTCCTTCTCTGCCAGGCTGCTTTCCAGATGGTCAGTCCCCAGCATGCAATGGTGCCTGGAGTTGTTCGTCCCCCAGGTGCAGGACTTTGCACTTTGCTTTCCTGAATTTCATGAGATTCTTATGGCCCATTTCTCCAGCTAATGGAGGTCCCTTTGAATGGCAGCACAACCCTCTGGTCTATCAACCACTCTGCCCAGTTTTATATCACCTGAGGCGATGACACCTTTTGTTTCAAACTTGCTGAGGGTGCACTCTGTCTCAGTGTCCAGGTCATTAATGAAGAGGTTAAACAGAACTGGCTCCAGAGAAGACCAAGCTGAAGAAGGCATTGAGGACCTCAGGCATTTCTGTGTCCTTTGTCACCAATCCCTCTGCCCCATTCAGGTGCAGAGCCACATTTTCCCACGTCTTCCTGTTATTGCTGATGTACCTGTAGAAGTCCTTCTTGTTACCCTACATATCCCTTGTCAGATTCACCTCCAGGTGGGCTTTGACTTCCTAATCCCATCCCTGCATGCTTGGACAGCATCTCTACGTGCCTCCTGGGTCACCTGTCCCTGTTTCCACTTCCTGTACGCTGCCCCTTATGTTTGAGTTTAGTTAGAAGCAACTTATTCTTCAATGCAGGCCTCCTGCTGCCTTTGCTTGACTTCCTGCTCATCAGAACAGACCGTTCTTGAGCTTGGAGGAGGTGATCCAGGAAAAAATTACCGGCTCTCCTGGACCTCTCTTCTTTCCAGGGTCATATCCCATGGAATTCTTCCAAACAAGTCCCTGAACAGGCCCAAATTTTCCCTCCTGAAGTCCAGGGCTGAGGTCCTGCTATTTGCCTTGTTCCCTCCTCTCAGGATCCTGAACTCCACCATCTCACGGTCCCCAGAGCCAAAGCCGTCCCCGGCCTACACCTCCCCAGCCAGCCCATCCTTCTTTACAAGTATAAGGTGCAGCATGAGGTGCACCAGAGCATCTCCCCTCATCGGCTCCTCAACCACCTGCATCCAGACATTACCATCAATGAACTCCAGAAACCTCCTACACTGCTTGTGCCCTGCTGTGTTGTCCCTTCAGCGGATATTGGGGTGGTTGGTCTCCAATGAGGACCAGGGCCTGTGAACATGAGGCTCCTTCCAGCTGTCTGGAGCCTCATCTACTTCTTCTGGTTCAGGGGATGGCAGTTAAGAAATATTATTTACTTCACACTAGTTTGTACCATTTTTGCAAGTGTTTCTGTGCAATGGTTCTTCACTGGAATATGAGAGAAATAAAACCTAATGCAGGAAATACCTTATATGTGTGTAGCCACGTCCACCCTCTTTTTTCCAGCCACTTCATCTGTAGGACTAGCAACTTGCAAAGGACACCCAATAATTACGAACACATTGCACTGAAATCGATATACAGGAAGTCACAATTTGGGATATTCAAACTTATACCTCAAAAGCAATGCTTGACTTGTGGATGCTCAGCTTGAGGATGTTTTGAGCTTAAGCTCACAGCTGTCACATGAGGACTGCAGTGCCTAAAGTCCCTTCCTCCAAAGGAATATGGGTGTAAATACTAAATGGCATCACTCATAAGGAGCTGGCAATTTAGGGAAGGGAATAACTGAAAATCCAGTCCTGATCTGGTACCCATAAATGGGAAAAAGCTGTACCTTGTTAATGCCACAGCCACTGCATCAAAAGGCTCTTTTATTTTTTGTAAATCTAATCCAAAAAGTAACACACAGCTATGCATATCTATCACCTTCAATTTAAGCATGAACAAAAGTATCGAGGAAGTAACTGATACGCTGCCTCTTCTCACCATGCGCAATGCCAACAGCATGATGTTACCAGTGAGTGACCCAGGTTCAAATATACACTATGGTGTAAACACTCCTAAAATAGTTCCTAAAAAATAGAGCTGCGTCAAGGAGTCAGAACTTCTCCGCTTCTTATGAAATATGTTCTTCCTACGCAAAAATCTGGGCATGTTTAAAAGCAATGAACTGTAAGCAGCAAGATGCAAACTTCCCTCATAGGCAGAAGACATATTGTCCGAAAAGGGCTTTATCTGTGCAGCCTGTGCAGCCAGACCCGAGTCTTGGTTAGACTGGAAACAGGGCTGAGTGTCCCCATGGCCCAGGCTAAATACTAATTCCAGAGCTCAGTGCTGCGGGAGACACGAAGGGCCTCGGGGTGCCACACTGGTATTAGCAAATCGATGCAAACGATGTCATAACCCTCTTTACTAGAAAACAAAACACACAGAGAGATGCAAGGACTTGTTCCCAATCACACGGAATTAAGCAAAGTTGAATACAGAAGGCAGGTTTTTCCCAGCCCTGCGTCTCTTTCACAGAGCCACCCCTCTGCTTTCCCAGAACAAGGCAAGTTAAAGAGGGATCATACGCACACATTGCTGTAAAGCAGATAAAAGTGGCTGAGAATTGCCACCATCAAACCAGTGCCATCTCATGTGCTTAATGTATGCAGCAACGTATGAAAGGAAACCTCAAGAAACTGCTCAATAGTCATCATTCTTCACAATCAAATAGTCAAAGGAAAATCTTCTGCTTGGGCATAAGATATGTTTTCATGGACATATTACAGATACAGTTAATAACGTTAATGGGCCTTCTACAACTATAAATAGGTCAGAGAAGCCAGATGCTTTTCTCTCTTCTTCACAAAATCAAGAGGTCTAGGAAAAAAACCCCAAATTCAGAGACATATCCCAAAAATAACAGCAGGCGTTTCAAATATGCGGCTAACTCCTATGGCTAAGGCACAGCTGCGCGTTGCATAGCGTTACAGAATTAAAGCTGTTACCTGCACACATTCTAAATGCACAGCCAGCATTAATGACACAGGCCATCTAGGAAGGATTAAGGATTAGTTATCATTTCAACCCAATGAAAGAAGATCTATATTTCTCTTTTAGACACGTAATCCACAGGAGAATCGTGCTTGCCAACACTCCAAAAAAATAATCTTTCAGAATTCTTGCAAACCCACTGTGTTATGATTTCATCTCATGAAATACAACACCTTTACATTAAACCTCATAAAACTAAATCCTGCTGGATCTCTTCCAGGCTCGGAGAACAAACAGCTATATCAGTGATGCCTAGAACAGTAAAATCTGGCCCACTGTCATATGGCATGTTCCCATTTACAGAGGGGAGCAGGTCTGCAAACAGCTAATTCACTTTGCTATTACAAAATCCTCACATATAATGAATTTCTCACGTAATTGGTCTAAGAAATACTTCAAGGGAAAAAAAGAATGCTTTGAACACCATAATACATATTTATTTCTACTAGGTTTTTGGTTTGGTTTTTTTTTTTGTTGTTTTTTTTTTTTTTTTTTTTTTTTTTTTTTTTTTACCTCTTCCCTGCCTTCCCCTTAATGAAATATGTGCTGCAGAGCTGCTCTGGTTTTAAGCAAGCAGGAGTGAGTTTCGTTGCGTCTGGAGCTCTGGTAGATAGCAAAGCGGGGAAATTTGTTGTCAGAACAGTTCAAAAGCACAAATGAATATATCTGATGAGATTACTCTGTAAAGCCTGATTATTTTCCCTTTGCAGTCAGAAGAGCTACACAGATTCCTTTCAGTCTTGCCCATCCCACCCCGCACATGAGTAAGAAGGATGTTAAAATAACCAGTACAAGTACAGTCATACCGGGCAACACAGACCTAACGCAAAAGTCCTCCTCGGGAACTCAGGGCAAGTGTCCGCAGGTACAGCGACCAGTGTATGGCCAAAGAACAAAAGCAATTTTCCATGGGAATTAGACTCTTCCACATCCCCCGTGCAGAGCTACGCCTTAATCCCCAAACGTGGGCAGAGGCTGGCATGTCTTCACGCAGGAGCTGAGGTTACAGACCCAGACACGCAGATGTCACACATTCCTGCCATCTTTCCGATCGCTTAGCGGGCTAATTCCATCCCAGGCGAACCGCAACCAGAGCGCCTTCAGTGCCGAAGCACGCTCGGTGCAAGCGCAGGAGGAAGGCTGACATTAACCCACACCACCCCTCACCAGGGCCCCAGTTCCCCTAAGGTTCCTCTCCTCGTTGTTTCCATTTTGACCACGGCACTCTGGATTTTAGTAGCCACGGCTGGAAGATGATGTTTCTACAGTAAAAGGGGGAGGTTAACAGTGCTGTAAACGGCCCGTGGCCAGTGACGCACAGCGGAGGGAGGAGTGCCGAAGGCGGTGGTCGTCAGGCCGCGGCAGCCTCGGCGGGTGGAAGCCGACGGGGAAGGGACAAAGGTTCCCTGGGAACTGTCAGGATGTCCTGTCTGAACCAGGCAGAAGAGAACTGTCCCCGTTAAGATGGTCCATTAGATGATGTAACGGCAGGGCAAGGTTGCTGGCCCCATCACTGGAAATACTTAGAAGGGGACGCGCACTCGGAAGGCGGAAGCTTGCACCTGCAAGCTCCCTGTCAAGCAGAGGCTGTGCAGGACACCTTCACCCTCCGGGGACGTCACGTGCCCAGTCTGCCCCTGGCTGGGGATGGTGGACGCCCTAGCAAGGCTCTCCGTGGATTTGGGGCTGTCCTGACCAGCCAGTGACTTTTGTCAGAAAATGGCTGTATGCACGGGCCCTCCGCGCGTACAGACGCTCGAGGCTGGGAGGAGGGAACGGCAGCTCTTTGCACACACGACCATGTGAGATGCTTTAACTCTGGAACTGGCTAATGACCCACCCAGAATTAGCCGCCCTTAGCAAGGGCACACCCTGGCTGACTGTGCAATGCAGCACCAGGTGAAATCCATGTGCCCACAGAGGCCTACTGCCCTTAGGGAAAAAAAATAAAAAATACACCACAACAAAACAAAACATGGGAGACAGAAGGGCAGGCTAAAGTGAAACTGATCTGACCCAGTACTGCCGTGCTTAAGGGTCTACTCTGATATTTCAAGCATCATTTTCAACACAACTTGTGCCAAACCAGATTAAGATAATACAACTTGGTTTCAGCTTTGTTCATCTTTTTCAGTGTAAACACTTGGAAGCTCCAAATGTGTAACTCCATACATTATTAAGTAGCAAAGTATATATGCCTGTAAACCCTGGTACCTTTACTTTCACAATGTTTATAGAACTACTCAAAACAACGTAATTTCGCCCTTTACTTCCAGAAGAAAACATTAATTCTAAGCTGACCCTAATGCATTTCCTGCTACAACTTTACTTACAGGGACTAAACAAACCTTGTTTGCCCTGAAACCTTATGGGAAACAAAAAAAACAGTCAAGTAAATGAGATAATTACATTCTCATTCCGCTCCCCCCCCCCCCTCAATGAATCTAAGTTTTCCCTGCAAGGAGTCAATCAAGCCAGATACATATCTGTTGGGAACACATATTGCAAGACACTCACTTCCCTCAAAACTAGCACAGTTTCAACCAGACCCAAGACCAAGCATCAGCTTGGACCCCAAGGTCAGATCCATTGGCTCGGTTTAATTCACCACCAAGTTTCAGCCCGCAGCACTTCTGTATCACATACAAACAGTACAAGAGCATCTGAATAAAGGTACACAATAAAACTAGCTTTCTGTCTAGCAAAGCTGCTGCTCTAGCACACTACAATCTCTCAAGAAGGAAATTAAGGCAATAAGGTAGGAGAAAAGCACAATTATTTTTCCCGATACGTCACGCCTCCCTTGCTGCAGTGTAACTGCCGTGTGTGAACAGCCCCACTAACTCACGCAGGAGTGCTCCTTTGGCCAGGAGCAGGTTTTCTACCTCTGCAAAGCCATGATGAGCTTCGGGGTGGGACAGCAGTCTCCTTTTTTTCAGACAAAGAAGTCAAGCTGGTGCACAGCAAGGAATTGTGCCCTTCCTCGGCATGCTGTTACCCTGCCTTACCCACACCGCTTCCCAGCTCCCGCCTCAGCCACGGCGGCTCATGGCTTAGCTCACAAACTATTTGGGCAGAGGCATCACAGCAACAGAGCAACAAGCCCTAGGGCTTTGGCCCAAGTGGCCTGCAGAATATAAAAGTTAGCTACTAGACTGAGCACTACTAGGTAGGGTTGAAACTTGGTTGAACCAAGCCTTGGGTTGGAAAAACATTGCAAGGAAATCTGCATTTGGGCAGAGGGAGCTGAGATGGATTAGCCACACAGACAACAGAGAGATGAGAATATTCTAAATAACAGAAACAAAATAGTAAGTAAAGGTATGCAAAAAGCCAAAGTAATAAATAAATGTACCAGGTGGTTCTAAAACTTACCTCTCCCTATGTTACATGTAAGCATTTGCACGCACTGAGAAAGAAACAGTACACTTGAGGAAGACGACCGTGTTTAAAATGTATTTCAGACATGGGTTACTTTAGGAGGCTCTCCAGGTCTAGTATTCTGTGACAAGTTCAGGGAGGTAAAACTGTAAATTTCTAGTCTGAAAGCAGGAGAACAGTGGAGGAAGGAAAAAACAGGAGACGATGACCAAAAGTTTGACTATATTCCTTGATGATGAATACATGTTAAGTGACTGTTGTTGCTGATTTTTCAGTCATTTCTGAAATTCCTGAGAACTGCAGGCATCATACCATCATAAGCCATGTCACCCAAACTGCTTCTGGGTCAGCTTCTTCTGAACTGGCCTCAAACATGTGGATGTTCTTAATATTTGGAAATACCAACTTTATAGTCTGCAAATATATTTTAATTACTGATTACGCGCCTACTAGTTTGATTATTTAAATCACTTTGTAATTTAACTCCAATACAGAGACTAATTTGTTGATTTGATCATGATGTCAGATTGCTCTGATTGTTTCATTGCTTGATTATAAATCAGGTTTAATAAAGTTTTAAATAGCATAGCTTTGGGCAACAAGTTCTCTTGATTTTACTGTTTAACAAATATTTTATTACAAATTATTATTTAAAAATAATTTCTCTTGACAAGTAACATGTGTCCAAACCTTGAGGCCATTGGACTCGCAATCTACCTGCAAAACTGACCATTCCTCTAAAAGCAGCAATTGGTTCTAAAAATGAGTTTCTGTACCTGCCTCTCTTTCACACACATTTACAGCCATTTTCTCTGTTAAGCACTGCAGAAGCAGAGGCGGCTATTTTTTGCCCATGCGACTGCAGAACTACATGACCCCACAGCACACAGACCCACCCCAAAGCTCACCACATGTCCATGGCTTTGGCCACTCACCGGGGGAAGAACTATGGCAACCTTGGACGCAGGTGGCCGAAATCTGAGTCCTGATTTGGGGGACAAAATTTGGAGCTAGACCCCTCATGACTGGCAACAACCACAAACTCTTGCTGTGGCCAACGACGGCAGTATAGGAGCATATGCCTGCTGCCCGGCCGGAGGCAGCAGTTCTGCTTTCTTCCCTCCTGCAGCATCCGTGCCCTACCCAGAGCCCCAGGCCCTTGGCACATGCACCATATATGTTTCTGTATGGCTCACGCAGCAGCGCCCTGTGCTCACCTGAAGGTGCTACCTACTACCAGGCTGCGAATAACACCTGGGAGAAACGAAAGAAAAGCTATACTGCATTATAGCTTTTTAAATAAAATACACTAGGAACACCAGGTACCGTGCAATTGTAGTCCTCTAGGGCACAGTCTTTGCTATCTTTAACTGTCATGCAGCGCTTAGATTAGATAGATAATAACGGGAGCGGTAATCGCAAACAGACATCCTGCATGAGCAAAAATGCTCACCATGACAAAAACTGTAGCCAGATATAGATGTCAGATAAGTTTGAAGGATCATAACTTGCTAAAGCACTAGCATGCAAATACATCTAGATTTATATACATATGCATGTGTGTGTGTAATACAGCATCCAAGCACCTATATTTGCCATTTAGTACAAACTGAGGAACGTACAGTGCAACAGTAAAAACCAGAAGCTTGGTATAGTATTTAATAATGTTCCTATGGAAAATATTCCAAATTGGAAAAACTTGCCTGAAAATTTTAAGATACTAAATGCAGGGAGACTATTGAGGGAATAACCACTAAAATAAAAATCTCCTTGTGACTTGGTTTTGTTTCCATTCGAAAGTAATCAGCCCCAGTTCGATCCTTCCCCTTCATGACACCAAACCCTGATTAAAGGCGGCCTACAGTTTCAGCCCTGAAACGCAGCGTTTCTGGAGGAAAACGGCAGCGAGCAGAAATCCCGATACTCGGTGTCACTGGGCGAAGAAAAAGACAACATGGTGTGCACAAGCGCCACCAAGAGGTTCTTCTGCCATGGCCCAAAGATGGTTTTCTTCCCCCCGAGCAGCACCCTGTGCCGCTCCGGCAGATGCTCAGCACCCTTCAAGCACAAGCCGCTCGTTCGCACCAGGAGTTGGCTGCTGGGTTCCCAGCACACGTTGAGAATAGAAAGGGGGAAAAAAAAAAAAAAAGTTTTTTAGGGTTCCTTTCAGAACGGGGTGGGGGTGGGGAAGTTATATCTGCAGCACATGCAGGTTTTGACAATGGAGCTTTTAAATGCTGTGGTAACAGAAAACAAGACCGCTGCCCAGTCTCAGATCTGGAAAATGTTAAATTCCACCTTATCAGCCACCAAGACAGCGTCAGGAGGGATCTGTTGCTGAGCTGCCTCCCATCAGAACCTGTGCAATCCTGTCTTTTCCCTATCAAATGCAACTGCAAGTTTCAAATAGTAGTAATATTTGGTAGAGCGATGCTGGAGTCCATTTTGAAAGGTAAGTAAACATTTTCATCAGATACTTTTCATCATAGGAAGAAAGCCTGTCTGGTCCCCACCACTGCCATTTTATGGGCTGAAGAGAATAAGCTAAAGAGCCGCAGCTTTTCATTCCTCCACAACATCACTAACCGAGGGTAGTACCTCAGGCCCCAGGTTTATGCTTACAGAGCCCCTGAGCTCAGGATCTCCCTAACCTGCTTGGCCTGGCTATTGCCAGCAGCGAGTGGCCAGCGGGGCTGGATCTCCTTCGGGGTGGAAGCGGCACCTAGCCACTTGGGAAGGGGGGTGCTTCACGCTGGGTAAGGCTCGGCCGCCCCCATGGCTGCGTGCCTCCCTCTGCAAACCACTGCTCTCAGTGTGGCCAGTAACCCATCCTGGTCTTCCCATCTTCCCGACCAGCGGGCTGCCCAGGGGCTGAAAGCCCCGAGTTTTCTCCAGGAAGGCGAGGGAGGCTGTGGCACAGCCTCGAACCAAGCCTCCCAGGCCCCAGGTAGCATGCAGGCAGCCCAGTGAGGGCTCGGCTGGGCAAGGCTGCAAGCCACCTAGCTGAACTCTCAGCTCACAGCACGGTCTCCTCAGGTCCCCTTCAGCCACAGTTGTCCCACAATTCTGCAACCGAAAAGCACAATGCTGCCTGCAGGTCGGTGACAAAGGCACATGGAGCTCATGCTGGGGAAGCCCCCCACGACGGCAGCTCTCACCTCAAGCTCATCACATCTGCAAAGCACCTCAATGGCTCATACGGTTGGGGGGGTGGGGGGCGTGCAAAGAGGCCCCCACATACAGTACATAGCCAGGTAAGGGACTAAGTGACCAGCGGATTTGAAAAAACGTGCACCAGACAGATAGTACTTATCGCCTCCCGTGCGAAGCAAGTCTTGCCCCCTCTTTAGTAAACAGGCAAGTGCCAATGCATCTTGTCCAGTTCGCAGCTGCCAGGCCCCAGCAAGAGGTAGCAAAGGATCTGAGGTCACACAAAGCCTCGAGAGGAAGCAGCACCACGGTCTTAACGCAGACAGCACAGACCAGCACAGTCTTCAGAGCACAACGCTGCTCTCAACTCCCTGCAAGCACCCCGGGCTCCGGTCGTTTTCCCCACAGTTCATTCATTTTCACCACCATCCATCAGGTAACATGTACTGAGGGTTGTCTTGGGGGGAGGGAAGGGGTCTGGGGTTGGGGTCTTTTTTCCAGGCAGCTTAATTCTCTCACCTCACTCCCAAGATTTAAGGTGATTTAAGCACTTAAGGATTAAAGGCATTTTAACATCTTATATTGTTTTAAGCATCTAAGGTGGCTTAAACATTTGCGCCACTTTCAGGGGTTTAAAGCAGCTTAACTGTCCATGCCACTTGGTAAATTTACAGCTCAAAAGCCAACGCTCCCTTTAAAAAAAACCAAAAATGTACCTTAAAACATCGCTGTATTTTAAGAATCCCGTCACCTGGGAGGGTGCCCAAACCCTCCAGCCCCCCACCTTCCCAGGGGTGTCCTCAGCACCCTTATCTATCGGCAGCAAGCTCCTTGGAGAGCGGGCCCTCCCCCGCAGTGCGGCCCGGGGGGTCAAACCGCTCAGGGGTGCGGAGGGGCGGAAAGAGCCCTTTCCTTCCGTTCCCAATTAAGCAGGCAGCAGGGGCTCTTTATGGGCCTGAGCATGTGCAGCG
>JMFS01082616.1:0-16501 GCA_000699545.1 Podiceps cristatus
CGACCCCCTGGAAAGGGCACCTCCCACGTCGTTACCTGACCGTCATCGCCACTGACCCCTTCATCTTTCCGTGTCACCGACTCCGGGTGCTGCAGCATTTAAACACGGGCCTGGCTCGGGGTGGAGCTGTTAAACTCAGGTTTTAAGTTGTCAGCTGCAGCCCTAACCCTCCTGCATTTAATATAGTCACTTCAATACTATGTTTTTGCTCAGAGGACTCCCACAGACAGCGATGCACAAAGAAAGCACCTCAGCACCACTTGGTGCTGTTTAGCTCCCAGAAAGTGAGAATAAATAAAAAATGTCGACTTCACTTAAAACATTCTTTAGGAGTTAAAAATGCAATTACTCGATGTTGCAGTCATCTTAATAACCAACTTAATTCCTGGCTTCAGCTTAATATTCAACTTCGTTAAACTGGGGTTTAATAAGCCCTAATGAACCAGACTGTTACTTAACTGAGCAATGACACCCTGCAGCTCTTTCTAACCCGTCTACCCAGGGTCCATCACTCAACGCTCACATCTAGCACCAGAGCCTCCTATGAATTTGTTTTCACCATCTCACATACCTGCCTTTTTGAGACCCAAGTTGTTATTATGCTCCCACACTTTCTGGCAAAAGCATCTTACTCCCTCTTTCACCTTGTTTCAGCTACTAAGTAGACATTCCTGGGACACAGTCATACACATCTGGGTCATATCTAGACCAATAGGCCCACAATCTCCATGTGAATAAACACCAGACGTGTTAAAGAAACATCTAATCATCCTAATATCCAAAATAAAACCACCACAGAAGTGGTATGATGGCACTTGGTTTGAGTCTAGTCCACTAAATTTCAATTTCTTCACAAACCTCACCAACCCTTTTTCTTCCATAATTAGATCTGGAATGATTACAAGCTTCGGTGGAATCCAGCTGACTATGGAGGTGCTGAATTCATCCGAGTACCATCTGGTCAGATCTGGAAGCCAGATATTGTCTTATATAACAAGTAAGACTCTTGCATATTTATCATTTTAATTTGGAAAGAAGGGGGGGCCATGTTACTGGTTTAGAAAAAAGTCAGCAGCAGGTTCACTGAACTGAAAAAGCCTACTTTTCAGCCCATCTGTGCCCCACATCTCCCTACTGCTGCACTCACCTCCACACCATCTACACCAGCATCACTGGGCAGGAGCCAGCTCCTAATGTGAAGCTGCAAGCGAGCAGGGTAAAGTGAACTTTGCTTTTCCCCTTCACAAGCCCCACTTTTTCTATTATTTTTATCAGTGTCTACAAAGGAGGTGGCAAGAAATTCCCTTTAACTGAAAAAAACCTGCAAATTCTAGCTTTCTAGCAAACCCACAATTTGACACCTTTTACAATAATAGCCACAGGTAACATTTACTTTGGATGTCAGTTTCTGAGACTGTGAGGAGCCAAACAATAACTAAAAGGATCCCCCTGCTATGTAGGGAAGCAGTTCTCAGTGAAACAGATGTAGCCTCACAGATGAAAAACTTAGGTCTATGGAACAACAGTGATGACACTCCTTTTCTAACTGTGACCTTAAAACTTTAAATTACCTTTTTAGTTTTACTTTTTCGTATAAACAACTGAAATTGTCACACAGATCTTATGTGATCTGTGTGATCAAGAACAGCAATATGGGACTTAAAAAAACCCTCACCAAATACACTCCTTATGCAAAGATGCACCCCAACCCTAATCCCTCTTCCCATAGTTACTACCTGCACTGCCCACAGAACAGGTGGAACTACCAGCACTGCAGGTATCCTCTTATCAGCCCCTGGCTTCTGATGTGTTTGATCTAGAACAGAACAGAATAAAATAGTTCAGTTGGAAGGGACCTGCAAGGTTCCTCTAGTTAGACTGCCATTTGCAATCTCCTATTTGCTGCGTTGAATATTGATTACACTGAGCTGCATTATTATAAGGGAGAGTATTTCCTTTCAAATCCTCCATGGTAAATTTATACATCTACTTATTTCAGTTTAACTATGTAAATTTATGATGGCAGCTGACTCAGTCCTGCACAGGCAATTAATTCAGCTCCATGTCAACATGTAATTGCTGACTTTCCCTAAACAGATCAAAGAGTTAATGTATACGATTTGCATGTATGAAACTACCCGGAGTAGTTGCATTCTAATTTTTGTTATTTCTATTTGCTTTACAGCGCAGTTGGGGATTTCCAGGTTGATGACAAGACAAAGGCCCTATTAAAATACACGGGTGATGTGACCTGGATACCTCCGGCTATATTTAAAAGCTCATGTAAAATAGATGTAACCTACTTCCCATTTGACTATCAGAACTGCACCATGAAGTTTGGTTCCTGGTCTTACGATAAAGCCAAAATTGACTTAGTTTTAATTGGCTCCACAATGAACCTAAAAGACTACTGGGAGAGTGGAGAATGGGCTATTATTAAAGCTCCTGGGTATAAACATGATATCAAATACAACTGCTGTGAAGAGATATATCCAGATATCACATATTCTCTTTATATTAGGCGTTTACCTTTATTTTACACTATCAATATGATTATTCCATGTCTGCTGATTTCTTTTCTCACTGTATTAGTTTTCTATTTGCCTTCAGACTGTGGTGAGAAGGTAACACTCTGCATATCCGTCCTTCTATCTTTAACAGTCTTCCTTCTTGTCATCACAGAAACCATACCTTCTACTTCCCTGGTAATTCCACTTATTGGGGAGTACCTCCTTTTCACCATGATCTTTGTAACTCTATCTATTGTCATTACAGTATTTGTACTTAACGTGCACTACAGAACACCCAAAACACACACAATGCCTGTGTGGGTGAGAACCATTTTCTTGAACTTACTTCCCAGGATCATGTTTATGACAAGGCCTGCCAGTGATGAAGAGAATAATCAGAAGCCAAAACCATTTTTCACTTCTGAGTTTTCAAACTTAAATTGCTTCAACAGTTCTGAAACCAAATGCTGCAAAGATGGCTTTGTATGTCAAGATATGGCATGCAGCTGTTGTCAGTATCGACGAATGAAGTTCTCGGATTTCAGTGGCAATCTTACCAGAAGTTCAAGCTCTGAATCTGTAGATCCTCTTTTTTCATTTTCAGTTCTGTCACCAGAAATGAGAGATGCTATTGAAAGTATTAAATACATTGCAGAAAATATGAAAATGCAGAATGAAGCAAAAGAGGTAAGAACATATTTTACTGTTACTCAAACTGCAGACACTATTTGCCATTAATGTGTTTTGTAAGAGAAAGATCTCAAAAAATCAAACAAAAAAAAGGAAAAAAATTACAACAGAGATCATTACTTTATACAAGTAAATTACTCAAGCTGCATTACAAATATCTGCAGTTTTGAATGTAGATAACTTGGGGGGAGAAGCTCTGTGCACAACATTCACTTTATTGACAACACACATACTGATTGAAGCATATCAAGGTAACAACTGCTAGGGTTCTTAAGTAGCTGTCCAAGGATTTTCCAAGTTATAAACTTAGTAGTGGAATTTGCTGACTATGGCCTTTTGAAAGTTACATTTTCCCTTACACAGCTTACCGTCAGTAATAAAGAACGTAAGAATAAATGTCCTTCACAGTGATGATGTTGCTTATTCTGCTGCAAAGGGCTGTAGCTAAATGAAACAACTGCTGTGAGACAGGGACCATCATCTTTCATAAAACTGCTTCTTGATGCAATAAAAAAATAATCAAAAACTTTTCTTTTTATCATGCTCCTCAAACATACTAAGCATAGTAGCCACACCACCACAATCATCACTGAATTTAAATCCTCTGCAGTATGGCACTTAAAGTTAGAATGAAGTTACTTTATTTATTATGTAGAAATCAGAACTTTATTTAGAATTAGTTAATATAGAAATTATAGGACAGTTTTGGATTTTTTAAGTCTGCCTTAACAAAGTTCTAAGCTTAAAAGCACAAAATTTCAAAAATTACTGAAGCAAAAATTTAAATTGTAATCTCAAGAGTAAAATGATCACCTAATGTAGTTACTACTAATATATAACATATATAATACTTTAGTATCACTCTTGTTATAATGTTCACTGTAAAAAAAAAAAAAAATAGAAAAATCTGGTTTTTGGAAACTTGGTTCCCTCTCTGCATGGAAGGTAAGGAGATAAATTTTTCATCATGCATGAGAACAATCAAATTTCAGTACAAACTACACACCAATTAAGCTTTGTCTTTTTACATGCTGCCTGAAGACAAGTAGGAGCAGCCTGTTTCAGTAAAGTTTTCTAGACAAACCTGATCACATAAGAATGTAAAGCTTATCACTTTTATTTTTGGCATACAGAAGAGAAGTGCTATCTTGTGTTGGGGAACAACTTCTTGTATTTGAAGAAGTAGCATTTGGCTTTGCCACAAATAACATATTCAAATAAAGCTTCTTCAAGATGAATTCATTTGTCAATGAAAATAGTGATATGTAAGCTGTGCACATATGAAAGACATCTACATATAGAAAAAAATCCTGTGCTTCCTATATAAAATGGTACTAATTGCTAATACAAATTATTAATCTAATTAGCATGCCTACTTGCTATTCAATTTATTTTTCAGATTCAGGATGACTGGAAATACGTTGCCATGGTAATCGATCGTATTTTTCTATGGGTTTTCATCCTGGTATGTATTCTAGGAACAGCAGGATTGTTTTTACAACCTTTGATGGCTGGAGATGAAACATAAAGATTAAATAGTATGTTGTTTAATCAAATAAAACTTTTGCCAACCAACTCTGCACCCCCACCCCAGCACCTGATGTCTCTTCTATGTATAGTAAAAAAAGGATATCTCTTGGCCTCAAGTTTGCTTAACCAAGAAAGCTTTATTAACAAATGTGGACAAAAAAAAAAAAAAAGAAAGATTTTGAACCTTTATGACAGCTAATCTCAAAGTAATATGAGCTACGCTTAACAACTACTTTTTGCAATAACTGGAAAAGACGTACGCAGTGCATTAAACTTTATAGGAATGGTTTAAGAAGGGGTTGATAAAGAAACTGAAAATTCTATGAATATTTGGAAAGTCAAGACAGGTTGAATACTTTGGGCTACCAGATTTGTTTCCACCAGTCCGATGCCAAGTCTCTTCAGACCATGACAGGATCTTCTGGCAATAAGTTCATAATGAGTTCAATGAATACCCTCACGAGGACAAAATGGTTTAGGAAGCAGACACACCAAATTGCTAGAATGCAGACATTGCCACCTGGTATATAAACTGACTCAAATGGTGAGAGGAAAGGACCATGGGCAGGTTCATTACAAAAGGAAAACAAATAGGTAAATAGTAGATGATGGTAATAAAGCAGCAGCCCTGTATTTTCAATGTATGAGGAGAACGTCAGAAAAAAACATCAAGCTATTCAAACCTAGTAATGTTTAAAAGTGTGTACAAGTAAAACACACACTAAGATGCAGTCTGTAGGTTATGCAAAGGATCACAATACTTTGACAGGACAGTTTGGACACAGAAGCATCCTGCTACAGCAAAGTGTTTTATAATAAGTGAAGGCAGGCAGATACAAGAGAGTCCTGTAAAGAATGCTAACATTGTTTCTTAGGCACCCATTTTATTTAATTTCTTTTTTAATCGGTAACTGCAGATAATTTAAGAGCATGAATAAGGAATGCAAAAAAATACTATAATGAGAAAATACTTTGTAAAAATGTGAACTGTTCACTCTGTACCAAACTGGAAACCTTTTGGAAATGCAGTGTATCAAGTGATGTAACATTTATGAAAATAAAGAGAATCAAGCTGTTGAAAACTGCCTTTTTTTGGGTTTTTTTATTTATTTGACCGTGACAAAAACCTATATAAGGCGGCATTAGCTACTGTTCACACATTCAAAAATAAGTTACATAAGTAAAGGCTCATGCTTCTGAGTCTATTAAAATTATTTTCAGACACACCTGATGATAAACTGAAGACCCCAAGGTTTCTTGTGTCAGCTATCTTACCTGTATTTATCATGACCAGATTGTAGAAGTCACTAAAAGAAATTCATGCATTTTCAAAAATTATGAGTTTATACTTATATAAAGACTGGGACTCCATTGGCCAAGATGCTGCCCATCACCTTACAATATAATCGGGCAGGCTGCAGGTATGATTTAACAAGGGAGAAGATATGAGGTGGGGAGTTAAAAAGAAATAATATGTCTAGATAATCTGTAGTTTTACTTACTTTGCTTTCTGTTCAGGTAAGAGTAAACTTCAGTAATTCAAACCCAAGAAGGACTAGAAAAAGAAATTTTGCATTTGAAGAGGAAATTAGGTATCTAAAGTATTTCTGCAACTTCCACGCAAAGAAAGTCACTGATGCATTAGTTTAATCTTAATAATACTGAGGAAGTTAAAATTATGATATTAATGGATTAAAGCAGATCATCTTTGCAAATTCACCTTTAAAATTAACTATGACGGGAACAGAGGAAATATGAATATCCAATGCCAGATGTAATTGTATAATTGAAGAGGAAGACTTAATATCAGAATTATTTATAAACTGATATTTTAAAAAAAAAGTGTTTGCCTGGCATCATTTCCCTGCCTATGAGCCTTAAAAAGCAACATAAAAGCAAGAATGTCCTATAGGTGAAAACAATTAGAAATAAACGTTCAATTATGTATAAGTTATGACATAACCAATCAGTATTATAATCAGTACAGTGCCAAACAGTGCTATTCTAAAGGAGATACAGGGATGGGGGTGAAATGTATCCATTTTCCAAATTCATAACCACTATAAAAACTTAATTATCAAAGATACACAATTTACATTAAAATTATCACATAAACATGTTATTATCAATGTAGTAATTTAAGCAAATAAAAACTTCCCAAGACTTGCTCTAGTTTGGCATTACTGCAGGATAATGCAGCCCTGTCAGGATGCGACTATATTATGAAGTACCCTGGCAAAACTTTGTTGTAGGACAACCCCCATCTATTTCAGAATCTCTTCCACAAATAAAGCTTTAAGAAAGGTGGCATTGGAATGAATGTAAAGAATTTAACATCAGTATTTAAAGAATATATTTTAATGGAATAATTACGAAGTCACACATTAGTTTTCCATACAGTCAGAAAAGAGAAAGTACAAAAAATTGTAAGTCATCACTGCTCAAACTTACATACGGTTCTATAAGCGAGAGAACGTTATCCAAGGTAGCTTTCTAAGTTTGGTTTAACAAATGTATAAAAATTTAATCATGTGTATTTTGTTACACAGCATAATTTTCAACCCACTTCCTTCAAAGAGGCATTCCCCAACTTCCTTCCACCTGTGCTTAAAAACTTAATTCTGAGTAACATACAAAGGTAGGAGATGATTAACATATTTGCAGCCAACATTCTGTATCAAATTCTTCATCAAGAATAAATAAATCTGAATGTTCTGGCCCATTAGAATACTTGTGCAACTTTGGAACTCATTTAATTGTCTTTGCCTTCCTTTCCGTAGCTGAAACAGACATATATCCTGTAGGCTTAAAATGCCTAGGCTTACTTACTGTAGACTTACTGTATTAAATGTTCATGCTAGTATGATAACATTAACAAGGTTTTAAATTTAGCAGCAAATTCCACTGAAAATTTATAAAAGCAAAACATAGCCAAATCACTATTTTTACTTAGATGTTGAGTATTCATTAAGTTTAACTGGTATTTTTATTATTATTTTAAATTTACTCTGTAGAAACTTTATACTTTCACAACACATTCAAGAGAGCTGATTAAAAAGTCTCCTTTGCATACTACAGTAAATTGAAATAAGCAACTCTACTGAGTATCTGCAAATATTTATTACTCAATACGACAATTTATATAGTAATTGAGTAACTGGACTACAGCAATCATCATTTAAAATTTTTAAATCCTGTTTTGCAGTACATGTCAGCATATGCTTTTTTGACATATCATACATGCAAGTGCTTGAGAAGGTCCTTTTAATTCTGACATGATTTAGAAGTAACTTAATAGACTGGCAATAAGCAAATTGACTTCTATGTGTCCTAGGGATGCCATGCTTTAGTATAAATATCGTCTTCTGGATTTGGATTTTTTTTTTACTCTATCAGAAACATGCCTACAAAGAACATGCATATAAACAGAGCTACTGCAAAGCTCTTTAGAGCCATATTAGCAGGAGACAGATCCAAAAATATTTTATGCCTTTGTACTGCCTATATGCGTAGGTACTATTATACTTGCCCATTTATGAATAACAGGAATAAATAACAGAAGTGATCCAATTATTGAAACCAGAAGAAAAGTCCATAAGAACATTCGATCAAGCACCTGAGCAATAAATTTCCAATCTTCAACAACCTAAAAAATAAAGAGCATAAGAGTTGTTCAGAATGTGCAAGAACAGGTAAAAATACAGTACCAAACCCTGCAACTCTTAATCACTTTACAGTACACTTTTTTGCCAATCAGGTCCATTTGGTAACCCCCTTTAATAACTTTCTAAAATTACACTATGAGCTAGAAAAAGAACAAACTATCCTCTATGAGGACTGGTAAGTTATATAGACCAATATTAGATTTTAATGCAGAAACTGGCCCTGACAAGCACTGAACATCCTCAACTACAGAGGATAAAATACACAGAGAGATGAAATTGGTATGCAATTTTCTAACATACTGCAGGATTTAGGATTCATGCCACAGCCTCATCATAAAGTGGAATTCCTGGGCAGGAGCTAGAATCAAAAGTTGGGGAAAAAAAAAAAGCCCCAGAAAAACCAAACACCAACCCATAAAAAAACCAACACAACACAGCAAAACAAACAAACAAAAAATAAGAGTAGACAGCAGCTGTTGTGTTACATAGAAGATCTGAAAGCTGCGTAGTTACTGCTGCACAGAATTATACACTAGTTGAGAACATTCACAGTACTTTCAAGACTATTTTCCTTTTTGAGATTAATAATCCAGTCTATACAGAGTTTTGCAAGCATTAGCAAATACAATTGTTTGACAGGGTTTTAATTTGCTCACACAATTGTCTTTGATTTGAACTGGAGCTATCCATAATTCCCAAGCCTACTGCTTCCTAAGAGGTAAGGCTACAACAGCACTAGTTGTGTAGTTTTTGACAACAATTTGTTGCAATTAAAGCTTGCCTTCACTGGACCCTAAATAATAAAATATAAGTCAATCCATAGTCAGCTGTATTTTAATTTCTGAGGTTTAGTTTCACAACATTACACCTGAAAAACAAAATACTTATGACCTCTCTTGTCACTCACAGTCAAATAGAGTAAGTTCAGGAAGGGAAAGAAAAACAACTCTTAATTTAGAGGAAATTATGTATTTAATCACAAGCTATTCTATTTGAGTTGTTTATACAATGAGGGGGTATTAGATGCTGTTTTAACAGTACAGTAGATAAATTAATTCAAAATCTAGGCAGGATCCCTTGTGATAATGTCAGATCAAGTCCTGAGAAGGTACATTAGAGAAGTTAGCTTACTCCCAGCCTAGCCTGTGAGAATAGGCTCTCAGCAACCAGCAACTTTTGAAGACAAAAGAATCTCAGGCCTTGCCATCAGAAACAGAGAGCTGCATCACGAAACCACACAACAAACTTCTATATTTCTACACTAGCTTGAAAACAGCATTTAAGTCTCTGATGTTCCAATTGTGCTAGTTTAAAAAGCATGGAAAGAATCATAGAATCATAATGCTCTTACCCAAGTGGTGTAAATACCCATTAAGGACAGTTCAGAGTTCAAATGTACAGACTGAACATAAAAAGCCTTTGATGTAATTTGATATAATTTAGAGTCAAATAATAATAAGGCTAGAAGAGAACACTCAAGAACTCATCTAGTCCATGTCTGATCTCAGCATAAAATGACACACATATGGCTATAGCTTGTATTTAAACTAATGTAAGTTAGGGCATTAAAAATTGTTTTTATTTGGAATTGAAACCTGCAAAATAAGGGTTAGCAGTATTTATTCTGAAAATGTAAGGTAAATGCTTTTTTCAGATAGCCTTCAGATACAACTTTAAAATGAAAAATATCTACTTCTTTTGTCATGAAAATAACACCCAGCAGCACTGTAGGGAACAGTTACAGTACATGATCTTGTAACAGACAAGTATCTCTGAAAATGTGTAATTAACAACATGAACTTACTTCTAGAAGAAACAAGACTTTAAAGAACCCAAGGACTGTATTGTATCAACCCAATATCCATAAGAATTCTCAGTATTGTACCATATTTGTACTTCTTTGTAGCAGAAATAATTACATGGCTTCCAGTGAAGGACAAGAACTGGAAATCCCATAGCACATATGCAATATGAAACTGCGTAGTAAACCATTACTTGGTTTTCTAGTTTCCAGTTTTACAAAATCAGTGTAATATGACCAATACACCTACCTCACGAACTTCATTCTCCTTCATAACGTGCCTTGTAATATATCGGACAGAATCTAAAGCTGCTTCCAAGGTGTTCCTAGATGATTCTGGTCCATTCATATTTCTTTTTTCCTCCTTCTGGGCGAAGTATCTATCTACATGACTTCTCATGCAAAGCAGCTTGGGAAGTTTGTGAAGAAATATCTTGCGAACCCAAGGTGCCATAGCATTGTGTGTAGATGAAGAGCGATGATGAATATTGATAGCAAAGACAGTTATCACAATGGACAATGTCACAAATATCATAGTAAACACCAAGTACTCTCCTATAAGTGGGATAACTTTAGAAGATGACGGAATAATCTCTTCAATAACAAGAAGAAAAACAGTCAAGGATACCAGTACTGAAGTGCAAAGTGAAATTTTTTCACCTTCATTTGAAGGAAGATAGAAGACAAGAACTGTTAGAAACGAAAGCCCAATACAAGGAATGATGAGAAACAAAGTGTAAAAAAGAGGCAAACGTCTTATTATAAATGAATATGTAACAAAAGGATACCAGCAGCATCCATCAGTCTTATTTCCTTTGCTCCCTGTTGCAGTCACTATTTCCCATTCTCCATTATCAAAAAAGTCTCTTTTGTCAACATCATAATCTTCAAGAATTATATCAACTTGTGAGCCATCGTAAGTCCAGGAACCAAATTTCATAGAGCAATTTTGGAGATCAAAGGGGAAGAAGGTTACATCAATAGTGCAAGAACTTTTGTAGTTTGCTGGTGGAGTCCAAGCAATGGTGCCATCATATTTTACCACTGTTTTTGTAGATGTTCCCTCAAAACGTCCATCTGCACTGAGAGAAAAAAAAGATATATGCATGCAATTACAATGGAGGGTGTTGGTGTGTGTTTTTAAATAAGAAAATATGTTTTGTTACTGTTGTTTCAACTGTTTATCCCTTCTCCCCCTTCATAGCCAAAATTTTGTATTTGTATTCATAATCAACTTTTTTTTTTTTTTAATCTGAACCTCACACAGGTAAAACAGCTTTGGAAGAGTGATGAATATTTTCAAGTCATGAAAAGATCTGTGTAATTTTCTATGATCCCAATGACTTATGAAAGGGGTTGTAAAAATCCTGACCTTTAAATAGCATGACCAAACTCTGGTGCTTCTATTGGTAATAGAGCATAAATACTTATTCATTTGGCCAGATCATAATCATTAAAGAAAAAAAATTCACAAAACAGGTAAAACAATTCTTGAGTGCCACCTCCAAATTTGAATTTACAATCACTGCAGCTGACTTTTTTCCTGACTCAAGAAGTCAGCAAATGTAAAAGCATTGTATATGCACCCAAGTTGAGCAGAAAGGTTAATTCAAAAGTTATTGCTTCAGACATCTGTTAATGCTCAAAAAAAACCCCAACAAAACAAAAAACCCAAAACACTTATAGTTGAGTGTACTTCATTTTAAATTTATGCTGAATGTGACTTACCACAGCATGAATTAGTTGCTTCCCTCCCACCACTCTACACTATTAGTATGTACTCAACACTCTGTGACATAAGTTGGATATGTGCAGTAATTAAAAAAAAAAAGAAAAAAAAAAGAAAAAAGAGTTTACACTTTGAAAAGTTTATTTCCACTTCTACAAGACTGGAAATTCCATACAGAAGCAAAGCAAAACATTTAAGCATTTAACATGGCAACAAAATCCACTTGCATTCAGAGGCAAATTCTTTCACACATTCTTAGCTCTACTAAATGTACATGCATAATCTATCCAACAAGCCTCCTAGAAGCAGTGTGGATTGTTATAAAATAGTATGGCTATAAAATAGTATGGCTATAAAATAGTATAGATTGTTATAAAGTAGCATCTAAAGAATTTGTTCTCAAACCGACAGAAGGGAGAAGGCCGCCCCCCCTTCTGGCGCCTTGTATTGTCTTTTCCTTTGAACTCACTGATGCAGAACTCCTGATGGCTGCTAAGCCAGTGTACTCTGATAAGCAAACAAGAGCAACTCCTTCCTGCTTCATGCTGAGCCAACATGACCAGATAAGGATGAGGAGTTAACCCGCAACGCGGAGAAAGACTACAGCCTGCATCCCCCACAAATACCAGATGGGCTAGACTATGGCCTTCATCCCCGACGAATACCGGAGGGGGCCAGAACAAGCAACCACAGAACTTATCTGGATGTGCCACATACACCTGGAATAATTATACTATAAAAGGGGACTCTGGGGGGGGTGCGGTGCGCGCCGTTGGCAGAGCAAAGACTCCCCGGCCGCCCAGCACTGTTTTGCCTGCTTGATTGCTTGCTTAAATAAATTTGGTTCTGTTAAACCTTTAATCTAAATTGGCTCCTATTATTTCATAGTTGCCACTTATGACATGGATGGTAAAGTTAGGAAGTAAATGTATTTTATATGAAAAGATTAAATTCTTACTTGTCATACAACACGATATCTGGAATCCAAATAGAATCAGATGGGACACGAATAGATGTTATTCCAGCATAGTCTTCAGGATTCCACCTTAATTTTACATCTATCCATTCCTGTGGATATGCGAGACGTAAAAATCATTATTGTGAAGTTAATTTAAGCAGGGCAAGACTGGATGAAAATAGATAAAAAGCAATTAAAAAATCAAAGTGCCTTCTAAAATTTGCATACAACTGGACTTGTTGAACAGGAACCTATTTACCTCATCCAATATTTGTTTTCAGTCATAAGAGCCACTTGGCAGTATTAATGTACAGAATTTAAGAAATTAAAATCATTTTTTTCAGAGCATGTATATATAAGTAAGAGCTATTATAACATATAGACAATTAAATTTGAAAAAAGCTTGTTCTGAATGAATATCAATGACTTTGGAAGCTGATCAGAAGCAATTTAAACATTTTCATCACAAAAAAACCCAGAAAAAAAACCCATGCTTCAACTCTCAGAAGATAGTCATTCCTATTTCTACCAGCAACCCTAAAAATAACACTATTAAAAGCACAGTAGTACTTTGGTAATTTTATACTTGAACTAAAAGCTCAAGAAGAGAAAATACAAGCTTCTAAGAATTCACCATCATACAGAACTTAAAATAAGAACTGACCTGAATATGCATTTGATTTGAACTAGTACAACTGCAACAAGTCATGCAGAAACTATTAAGAGGACACCAAGTGTTATCATTGACATACTGCCACCTCATACTTGCTGAGTAGTCCTGAAAAGAAATGCTTTGCCTGAAATTACAGTTACTGAAGAAAAAGGGAATGGGAAACAACAGGGGGGGAAAAAAAACGCTACAACAACAAAAACAAACAACCCAACAAAAACAAACCACAAATAAAGACCAGCAACAAAAAATACAAAACAAACAACCCCCCTCAAAAAGCCAAAACAAAAAAACCAAAAAACCCCAAAACCAAACACCCCCCACAAAAAAACAAAAAACAAAACAAAACACAAACAAACAACAAAGAACAAAGGAAGTAGCCCAAACAAAAATAATTCAGTAAGCTAGTAGGTATAACCAGGATCTACAAACATTCTTGAAAGTTAAATCAAGAATGATTTGTGAGCAGCATTTCCCAAGTTAGTACTGGCCACTAAGTTTAACATTGGACTCTGATTATTATAAAACTTGAGGCTACTTCCTGCCCATAAACAAATATTCTTATGAGGAAAAATTAGCTCTTTACAGCAAGCACGTACAGCTTTGAAATTGAAATTCTTCAGTGATGTTTATCTGAATCTCAAACACCCCACAAGATCTTAAAACTATTATACAAGGGACTATACAAACCCATACTTTTCTTAATATAGTTTTTGAAAGAAAACTTATGTACTGAAGCAGTAACTTCTATGGTTGGATAAATGCACCTTGGTATATGAAATGGTCATGCAATGCGCTATCAGGTTTCTTTTAATTAGGTAATTTTTTTTTCTTTTAGAGTTTCATAACAATTAGTCTTTTAAAACATTTCCAGGGACATTTTTTTTTAAGATATTATGTAAAATAAAAATTCGTGCAAAAACTAAGTTTTTTTTGAATATACAACGACTTAGAAAGGTTTCTTCCAACTTTTGACTTGCAGTTATGAAACCTCAGAATTTTTCATCGATATTTTCCACATACCTGTTTCAACCAGACATTTGTTGTCATCAATTGATTTTTCTCATCCTGTAAGAATAAAGTATATTTTATGAAAAAAAAAAAAAATATGCACAGTACATAGTAAATAACTGCTTTAATTCAAAGAGGTGTGTAATTTAAAATACAAAAAACACTTGTAAAAGCATTCCAGTCACTGATAAGTGTGTTTATATGAGAACTTTTTAAACATACAATTATGACCTTTGGTTATTTAACTGTTAAAAGTGATATTTTTTCCCCTTCTGTGCCACTTTCCCCCCTTCCATTTTTTTTATTTGACTGTATTTTATGCAATCTTAGTGTTTTTCTATAGAAACATTAAGGAACAGCCAACATGTGGAAGAAAATCCCCTCTTACAGCTATAAACAGTGAGCTCAATTTGAAAAGAATATTCTGAAGTAAGTATCAGGGGGAAAAATAATCTGGTCGATCTCTTTTACATCACAGGTAATGCTAAGAGATAACCTTCATTACTATGGAAGTGCCATATTTGAAACCTTAGAGGGTTTTTTTGCTCTTTAAGAGAGAAAAAGAGCAGTATTTCCAAGTGTTCCTGAATTTTACAGAAATGAGATCGATAAAGTTTAAAAATATGTGGTTTTCCCATTGAATAAATAAATTAAAACACAATTCCCTAGGCTTAAGAATTTCACCTTATTTTGCTGAAAACTCCACTGAAAGTAAGAGCCATTTGTCCTCTCAACTTCTTTGCAATCACTTCTTCATACTCTCATCTACAATGCATTTTTTTATTATGCCAATAATAATTTTAGAGGGTTAATCTGTTGTGTTTAAGCTAAAATATGCACAATTATTTCATATGACACTATGTTCATATGACACTATTTTATGAATTAGGGCAAAAAATAAACAAGCTTCTTTACTATACATACCACATCTACTAGCTGAGAGATTGCAAGGCCAAACTTTATTTTTATTGTGTCATTCAAGCGTTCCACTGGACGAACCCATCTTTGATAGTCTTCGAATAAATGTTTAAACAAACGATCTTCACTTTTAGCAATAAAAGAAGGTTCAGATATACCTATATTAAAAAAAGTAATTTATTAACAAGAACATTACTCATGACTCAAGAACATTAAGATAATTTTAGTAAAAATAAAAGCAAAATGCACTTATATCATTTACCTGGTGTCATGCAATTATGGAAATCCTCTAAAACTGAAAGCTTATCTATGAAAGACTGAAGTTCTATCATTCTAAAGGTGGTACCTTCTAAAAACCTACATCCACACCATAGAGGACTTCAGTATACTGCATAACTTGGCTCCAGTTTGAAACACCAGTCTCTTCATGTTTTATACATTATTTCTTCTAATGTTTGGTCACATCTTTGATGTATAAACTTTGCAGTACTTGAAGAGCACTTTTTCCCCACACTGTTTTGTATCTTAAGCACACGTGTCTATCTATTTACCAGTTATCCTCTACCTATTCTAATATTAGAATGACTGGAAGGCACCTTTCTAGTTCAGTAATAGTATAAAGTTACTTCTTTTTCATCGTTCTGAAGGAATCATTTCAATGCCTGGAGACCGACTGATGACCTGGACCAGCCAAAAATCTTTGTATAGCTCACCAAGAAGTGGAAACTAAATGTCTTCTTTTGTCACCTGAGAGAATGGACTACATTGCAGAACTTTGGAAAAAAAGTACCATAGATGCAAGAACTGCAGTCAGAGAGCAGCCTAGACTTTAACAGATATGTAAGTTGTCCTAAAGTACCTCGTCAAGCAACCACTGTCCTTTATCTTTGGGAATCCACAAAAAATGAGATTTTACCAATGTGGTCTCACTGAAGTGTACCAGTAGAAACACTGCTACCCAAAAACTCCAAAAAGTTTAAAGTTTCTCCATTATGAGAATGTATGCCAATAAAATAAAA
>JMFS01082626.1:0-13342 GCA_000699545.1 Podiceps cristatus
GACTTTGTACTGCCGGGGCCCGGCCGCCCTCCGCCGCCAGCCAATCAAGCCTGCAAACGCCTCGGGGAGGCAAAGAAACATTTTCTTTCTCCCTTGGAAGAAAAGAATTGTTATTCTCCACTTACAAAAATATTTCTTGTATTCTTGCCTTTGGCAGCAGCCAGTAGCTGACGCCTGTCACAGGGTAACTGGGAGATAGGCCCCATGCTCCCCACCCAGGCAGCACTTCTGATGCGGGGCTTACAGACGCTATCCGCAACTCTCTTTTGTCAAACAGAAACGCATCAGTCATTTCTCCGTCTTCTGTCTGTGTTTTTAGGAGGACATGGATTTAAAAGCCCTCACACACCTGACGGCTTCCCCAGGTCTCCTTTCCTTCCCACCACCTAACAGCCCTTCCACACCAGTCTTGAAGTCAAGAGTGCTGCTGTTAATTTAGAGGTTGAATTGCTTGGCTTTGAGGCTGCAACCACCTATTTTTAAAAAGCACGTTCTTGAGGTAATAGTATTCTCAAGAGCTTGCAGAAATGACTGGTCACTAAAAGCACTAAGGAGAAGACTGACAGAAGTTCAACCACACTTGTATTCATAAATAAAAACTTCTTTCCCAATGCTACTGTCTTCCTGGAGTTATATTATTTTGGGTGGATGAGTCAATACTTGAATCAACTCTTGGAAGGAAGAAATTAAGAATGAGGACAAACTGTGAGGGAAGATCTTTCTTAAGCCAACACTTAAAAAAAAAAAAAAAAAATGCAAACAGCATGTTACTTTGTATGGCCTAGCCTCAAATTTGGAGAGAAAAAGGCAGAAAAATGCCACAGCACAAACTTTGTTCTTCTTTCATCTGGTCCCTTCTCTCACTTTTACAAGCAAGGGATACCATCCGACTTCTGCTGCAACACTAGCAGTCTGGTATATGACCAAAGCCAAGACTATTTGGAAAAACAAAGCACAGGAGGCCAGGCTCCTCACACCCATAGGGTTTTGTGATAGCATCTGACATCAAGAATTTTTCCATGAGACACAGCAGGGCAAGGCAAAACAGCTGCCACTCTCTGCACCGCTGAGTGCTTCTGCACATCACTGCAATCTGGAGGCAACTTTCCAAAGAGCTAGCACTGGCTGGCAACATCAGCATAGAATATTATGCCATGGCGTCAGCAGGGAAAGCCACTGTTCAATACTTGCCTCCTTGAAATGATAAGATACAATGAAAACAACATGAGCTGGGGTTTTTTTGTGGGGTGGTTTGTTTTTTGTTTCTTTGATAGGATGTGCTATGATTTTGCTGCAGATGAACTACATAGTTTTAGATGCAAGACCAATTTTTGTTTTTAGCCAGATGGCAATATACTTTTTCAAAGAGAGCAGTTGAGAGACAGAGGTGGGACAAGGAAAGGAGAAACCACAAGATCCCTGTAGCTGCAGTCACTTAACACACATATCGAGTTCATTGGCAGCACGTCCTGGTTTCAGCCAGGATGGAGCTAATTTTCCTTCCAGCAGCTACTGTGTTTTGGATTTAGTATGTGAAGAATGTTGATAATACACTGATGTTACTAGTTGCTGCTAAGCGATCAAGGGCATCTTCCCGCTTCCCAAGTTTTGCTAAAGTGCAGGTGCAAAAAGCTGGGAGGGTGGACCCAAACTAGCCAAAGAGAGTGTTCCATACCATAGACATCATGCAAAGTATAAGTGGGGGTCAGATGGTGGGCCAGGTCCCTTTTTTGTTCCCTTCCCCACCCCCCACCCCCCTTCCGCATTTGTTCGTCTGTCTTTTCCCTCACTCCCTCTCTCTGGAACTTGCTGTTCTGGGATGGCTGTGGGGGAATATCCCTGCTCCCTGGCTGCTGCTCGGGACGGGCTGTGTCAGTTGTTGGGTGGTGAGAAATTGTGCATCGTTTGTTTTATGTGTTCTACTATCCTTAAATTTTTATTATTATTATATTATAGTCATGTTTATATTTTTCTTTGATGTCCTGGTGAACTGTTTCTATCTCCACCCATGAGTTTTCCTCTCTTTCTGATTCTTCTCCCCAGCCCACTGGGGAGGGGGCCAGTGAGCGAGTGGTTGCCTGGTATTCAGTTACTGGCTGGGGTTAAACCACGAGACTGCAGAGAGCACTGACCTCCTGCAGCCGCCTCCCTCCACACAGGTTCTGACAGAAGATGAAGAGCTAGCACTCCCCATTCCCCCACTAGACACGGCCTGTTGGGGAGTGCAGGCAGTGTCAGTCAGACCAATGTTAAGGCTCAGCCTATCCTGTCCAAGGCCAAGGATTACTTCTTGTTCCAGACAAAACCTGTGGCTTGGCCTAAAGCCTCCTTTTGGCATGTTCTGTGATTTTACCAAAGCCTTGCAATGTTATCACTAATAGTTGGGTTAACAGGCTATACTTCCCTGAGCTGTAGGGCAGCATGCAAGGTCAACCCATTTAGCTAGCCTGCAGTAAGTTATGCAAGCAAAATAAGCTAGTTTTCAATCCCTTACCACTGGCAAGGGCCTATCAGTTTGTCTCCATTCAGTTTTCTGCAATAACAGATGGAAAACAATCCATTTGGGCTTATCAAAATATTTCCCATGTTTGTCTGCAAAATTTCTCACTTGTCAGAGTATGGAGGACACATACCTTTTCCTGCTTTCTTATTTCTTTCTCTACCGAACGGGCAGCTAAATCATTCCATACCAGCCTGCAAATGTGAGCAGTAAGTGACCTCTAGCGCTCACGCTCATGCTCCAGCTTGGCCAAGTGCCTAGATGCCCACAGTGATGGCATGGACTGATGTAACTATCAACGTAATCACAATTTACAGGTTGCTTATCCTGCTATTCAACCACAGAGAGCAGAAATTCAGGCTCTCTGAATACTTTCTGCCCTTTGACCGAGCTATCCTCCCAAGCTGGATACGCAGGCAGGCCTTACGAGGGGATGATGACGCCACCTAAACCAAAAATGGAAGGATAGAAGATAGCAGTGTAACCAGTGACAAAAGCTAAAGGAACTCCTCCAGCACTGCAAGTTCATGCCTTCTCCTGTGGCAGGAAATGGGAGAACAGGTATTCAAAGCACCAAATACACCTAATAGCTATTCCATGGGAAGACAGCATCCCCATTCTCTTTCCTTGTAAGCCAAAGGAAAACAAAACTGAACCTCTAAACCACAGCTCAAAGCAGCACATCTTTAAGTATACAATTAGATATTACTTCTCCTCCGGCCTTGGCTTCTCTTAAACACCATAAGACTCTGCATTATGGATCATGTGTGACTACACAGAATACCTACAAACTAGCCAAAACTGACCGGGGACAGCAGCACAAGCGAAGAGGGGCAGGAGACACAGCAAAATGGTCTCTTCTGCCTGTGCAGGTCTCTACGCACTTCAGGCTGTTTGGAGGCATGGCTGAATGCATTTGTCACTCATTGTCTCCCTTTGAAACAGGAGGTGCAGGTACGCTTGTAGTCAGTCCTGGAAGGGATACTGCACTGTGAAAAGTGAAAGCTGGGTACCAACACCATGTCAAAATTACATGAATTAGGTTATAAATGTGCAGCTCTGTCCTCTGTAGCATTTAGGACTAGCTATTTTGCACATGCAGTAACTGTGCAGAGCAGTATCATGTGCAAGGGATTTCAGGAAGAGTTACGTAGGTGAGTAGAGATTTTAAAATTAAGTTCCATGGAAAGATTAATTAGTATTACTTCTATGAGAAATATGCAAATAACTTTAGGAGACCACAGTTCCCACTGAGATTTTCAGTTTAATTAATCAAGGCAGACATCATTTGCCTACAATCAGATTGAATCTATGGTCTGTGTAGCACTAATTTAGAGAGATCACTTGCTGTAGCTTGAGTCACACAAAACCTAGGATGCATTCCATAAATTATCTAATGCTACTGTGAATGAAGCGGTTGTGCTGCTTCCAGCATCAGCAGAGGGAACGCCCATTTAACACTACACTACAGGATGCAAATTTAAAACAGGCAGCTGCCTCTCACAGTTACTCCTGCCAGCCAAGTAAGGCTATTCAACAACTTGCCTGCAGCAACCAAGAATAGTTACCACGCTGTGATTCAGGTTCTCTCTGCCTCCCCAGCACCATCAGGCCTTTTAACTGGCCCCTCTGACAATCAGTTCTTTTTTCTTTTCTCTTTTTAAATGTTAAAGTTCAACACTTAGTAGTAGTGTTGCTAGACAGCATGGCAAACAGGCAACCTCCTTAAAGAGCTCGGAAGTGATTTCAGCAAGAGATACTGGCAACCTAGGCTGCTAGTCCAGTGGTTGAACTGTCTGAACAGAGATGTCAGTTTTACTTCTGTTTTTAAGCAAGCGTTCATGAACCTCTGATGAAAGGCATTGTAGTAGTTTCTAAAAATACCATGTTGCCAAACAGCCTTACCCCCTTCCCCTCCAGGCAATCTCTTTAGACCGCTGTTTGTCATCGGTCTGCAAAATCACACAGATCAGTCAGCCCAGTTCTACTTAAACGATTCATAAATCCAATTATGTCCACTTCTTTATATAGTAAGCTGGGCCCTAACAGATCCAACCTTCAGGATTAGAGGATGTGTAGGTAGCTGACCTCTGACTCTTGAACTTCTTGGGAGCTACACACAGTTCAAACATGCAGCTCTGCACTGGGGTTAAGCCACATGTGTGGCACAGTAATCTTAATCTCTGTCTCGATGGGACTGAAGAAGAGAAGACATCAATACTATCTTGGCACTTGTTACCATGTGTAGAAGTGAATCCAATGGAGGGCCACCAAGATGGTGGGGCCTAAAGCACTGGCCCTGCAAGAGGAGGCTGTGGCAGCTAGGCTTGTTCAGCCTGGACAAAGGATGGCTTCGGGACAGCCCATCGGTGCTGACAGCAGGAGACTGAGAAGATGCAGCCAGTTTCTTAACAGAGGTGTGTGGTGGGAGGATAGGAGACAATGGGTAAAAGTTCAAACAAGAGAGGTTCAGAGGGACATAAGGAGAAAATTTTTTCCCATGAGGGCAGCCAAGCCATGGACCCAGGCTGCCTTGGTCCTTGGAGGTTTTCAAACCCCAACAGGGTAAAGCTCCAAGCAACCTGTTCTGATCTCACAGCTCATCCTGTTCTGGGCAGGAGGTTGGGCTAGAAACCTCTTGAGGACCCCCTTCCACTTGAATTAGCCTATCATTTCTGGGTTACTGCATAACTCAAGTGCCAACTTAAAGCAGAGCAATGTGTTCATTATCCTGCCCCTTGTCTCTGCTTCCAAAATACAGCTTGTGATTACGCAGCATAAAGATTTTGGCATGCAGCTTGCAGGGGCTGGTATGTTTGCCATCTCTGGTCTAGTGCACAGCTATACACACTTTCCAGTTTTTAAAGCAGCAATTCTAAGGCTGTTATTTCAGAAAGCACAGATGTCCCTGGAAGAAACACAGAGCCCAACATAACCAGCATCCCACACTTTATACATAATTTTTCTGGTGTAATCCACAGTATAAAATCCTCCATGGCTCACCTGGCCACCTAGTTTGACCTTCTCATAGTAAGGAATTTTTTATTATTATTATTCTAAACCTAGATAGACAGCTTCACCTGGATGCTTCAAACTGACAGAACATAAATCATGTAGATAAAGATTTAGAGCAAGGAGCAGCACTGTTTTAAGCCAATTATAAACTAGATTTCAAGTTCACAAAAATGAAAAAAAAATTACTGTGACAAACACTTATATACTGAACAACTGCAGACAGCACTAGAGACATTAAGAGTATGAAATTCAGTAATACAGTGTAATTTTCTCAACAGTCTTGAAATAGCAATCATCGGTTCTACTAGATCTCACACATCACAGGTTTATTCTGCTGAAAAATAGCACAAGATTGCTTGTTTCGTTTGTTGCTACATCTTTGCAAAGAACATGTGAGTTAGAAAATACAGATGTATAGCAGTTTTCACAGGACAGATAAAAATCAGCACAACAATATCCAGAGGTGTTTGACAATAGTCAATAAAAATGATAGTGGGAAGAATAAAGAATACAGTCTATTTATTCTAAACACATGTTCATCTGTGCAATGTTTTAAACTACACTGCGGTGTCTTGAACATTATGCTGATAAGTAAGGCAAGCAAATGAAATAATGTGATGTATTGCTAGAAAGTGAAAAAGGGACTTAACAGTGATTCTACCGAAACACACATACACTCCCCTTGTTCTATGGACTATGCAAACTGAAGCAACTTTCTTTGGCATAAGCATTTTGACCTCTATTAATTAAAGAAGCTACAAAAGCTAGTACTGTTATTCTAAAGAGTGAAATAACAAAGTAGTTTAAACAGATCCAAACCACACAAGTGTGTACTCTTTTTCTCCTTAAACATCATGCAAAAGGGCGCATCAACACTTGAAAGGAAATCTCTTCCCCACCCCCAACTTTGTACACTTTAAACAGAAGGCACCACATTGAGCACATTCTGTTTGAACATTCATTTTGCTTACATCTTATTTCCTTCCTCTCTTCTCCATGTTTCTTGACTACTCCTTGCAAGGCCGTGAAACAATCCTCTGCTTTTAGCAATTTATCTGCTTTCCCTCACTAGAAGTCAAGCCCTACAACATCAAAAACTTTACCATGGCAATCAACTCTTACGGCTCAAATTAATTAAGACAACACAGTAAAGAACAAGATCCCATTCTCATGGAGATCATTACACTTATTAAGAAGCAAAAGAATATGCAAAATGCACAAAAGGTAACATACATAAAACTTTGTTAATTTTCGTCTAATAACAGAGGTTAATTTAAAAAACAAAGCTCCAGAGAGCAGTCCTTCAGCCAAGTTAGTCCTTTAAAGCAATAAAACTATGCTTCAAAGCTGTGCCTCTCCCCATCCTATTTATACTGGCAAACTTCCTGAAATGCTGACGAGCTCATTAAGAAATGAAGCAGTTCTGCAGCCCTATTCAGCAACAGCAAGGTCCCAGCTAGGGTCCTGTGCTCACGTTTGGGTGCTGCTCTTCAGGAAGGACTGAAATGAGCTGGTGAGAATCCAAGGGAGAGTAGTGAGAACAATCATCAGGGAGAAAGCAGATGGACACAGCCCCCCCCAGTCATTCACTTGCCAGTTCCACAACTGCTGGGTGCCCACAGGCAAGGTGGCTGGATGCAACAGCTTCTGAGGCAACTTTCTCTAGTGGATACATGGTTATGGAGTTTCTTTTGCTAGAAATTGGGCTTGCAAATATCCACATTCCTTGGTGTAAGGCTTCTATACCGTACCATATTCTTGAAAGTTTTTATTTTGAGGAAAATGCTAGAGTCTGCTTGAGACCTCAACTGGGACATTCCTGACTAGTTACACTTAACTGATATTCTCGTATCATATTTTCCGCCACACAGTGCCTTAAGTGAACAGGACTTGCTTGCTTGTTATTTTAAAAAATGCCTTTTTTTTTTTTTTTTTTTTTTTTTGTGTGTGTGCATGTGTTATCTAATCATCAAGGTATCATGTCTTTAGAGTCTTATTAACTAGCATCCTCTCCCCTCACTCCCAGAACATTAAACTAACAGATAAGTAGCTTCAGTTAAGTATATCACAAATTAGAAAGACAGGGCAACTGATGCTCAAATGCCCAAGTAAATTACTAAAGCAGCAATAGCTATACATTACTCAAGAATGAAAGATAAGTCATAGTTTTGCAACACACCAGCATAAAACCCCTTTGCTCTCTTAAAACTGTCATCTGTTAATGACTTACAAAAACAAGCCAAGCACATTTAATCAACACATAAAACTAAGGACTCATTTTATATTCTCTCTGGAAACACTTGAGAAAAGGTTTCAAAAGCAAGGGTAAGATGCCAAAAGGATTATATTTACCTTAATGATGTACTATAAGAAAATATGCAGCAAAACAATTTTCCCTGTGTGTGGCTATTCTGTTTCTCAGGACTCTACTGAGTCACTAAGCAATTCCCATTCCCTCCATGCTTAAAGTAATTTATTTATCCCTAAACCCATGCTAAATATTTATATTTGTTGAAGACATCACCATAGATTAAATCCATTCTTTACCAATGTTTAGCTAAGAGATGAACTAGTACAGGCCTGTGCATTATTATTTGCATAACTTCAGCAGAATATTGAGCTCATTGCAAAAGTCCCTCCTTTTCTGGAGGCCTGTTGTACATCATCAAGCTTTCAGCAAACATGTTCTTTTGGGAATCCAAAAGAATGAGTTCTGATTTCAACATATTTATTAACTACAGTTTCTTCAAACCTTTAAAAAACATAGCTAAAAGAATGAAACTTATAGTTAACATATGGCAACAATCCATCATTTTAAACTAATGTCCAGTTTTGACTGTTGCAACTTGACTAGTACCTTGTCAGGAATGACGATTTTTGAGTGTCTCTGTTTACTTGCTGTGAGATGCTTTGGGCTTGATGTACAGCTGTGCTCCCAGTCCCACTCACAAGGAGATGGCAGTGCAGTAGTTTGCTCCCTGAAAAACAAAGTTCCATTTAAGTTATGTATAATCACAGAAGAGTGACTGTGAACCCTGGGACACTGAAGTGCTAGAGATAAGGAGGATATAAAATACATCTCCCTGGTTAGTTTGGCATGCTTTAGTTTCCCTGGCAATCAAGTGGAAACAGTGCTTGTATAAATGAGATACTCAGCGGTATTTACACTTGCAGCAACACTGCAAATTTTAATTCAAGCACTGTCTCTCATCAGACATCCATGCAAGCCTGCACAGAAGGCAACAGTGCATTTTTGTAAACTAAATAGGGTATAGACAGGAATCATGCTTATATTCCCTTTGCTGCACAGTTCCTCTCCACAAGGCATTTGGGCTTTTTGGGTTTAGTTTTAGCCAGATAGCTGAGTTTGCACAAGACTGTACAGAGTTAAGCTAGTAAGAACATTGTATCTTAGGCATAACCTCAGTAAGAGCAATCAGATACATGCACTCCAGTGATTTTAGCTGGTAACTTAACAGCTCCAGTTGCCAAATGATAGAAAGAAACAACTCCCAGTGTCATTTTCTACCCCTTCCCCTGCTCAACAGGCCTCAACTATCCTTATTCTACACAAGCAGTTTGTTAGCTAACATTCAGCATCTCTGTCAGAGGGCTCCTCCTCTCCCCCACCCCTTGTCCCAGCCCTTGATTATCCTGTGTGGAAAAACAGAAAATGAATAGTTTAACTAAGCTGAAGGAGAAACTTTTGACAGAAATAGAAACAGAAGCCAGTGGTTAGGATTTCTTGGTTGGGTTTTGTTTTGTTTTTAAAAGAAAACCATCACACATCTCGATCATCTGAATTTGGCTCAAAAAGCATCTTTCCACAGTGTTCCATCTTCAAAGAAGAATATAGCCAGACTTCCCTAGAAGAGTATCTTATCCATACTTGTAACAGAGGTTTGGGTTTTGTGGGATTTTTTGGTTGGTTGTGCGGGTTTTTTTTTGTTTTGTGTCCGTTCCGTCCCATCCCATCGTCCCGTCCCCCCAAAACCCCCCCGCCATGTATATGCTTTTTTAAAAATTCTGGTTAATACTCCATTAGCCATTTCCAGATATTAGGAATGCCATAAGAAAGAGATACTGAAATAATTCTGCAGAATTTCCGCAATTATCTATAAGTCTACCCCACATTTTATTGGTGTGTCTTGTGTGTGCCATCCAATTTTTCCTAGGCACAATCATAATGAAGTCCCAGGTGCAAAAAAAATAAAAAGCAAACTTAAAACTTCTAAGATATTTTAAAAATACATTTGGTCTCAGATTAACTTCTTAAAAGCTTCAAAAATACAAGCACATGCCAGACATCATGACATGAAACTAGAAGGTATTTTTCCCTCTCTTCTGATTCTTCCAGCATAAAAGCATCTTTCTGAAAGTAATAAGCTACTGGTTTACATCAAGGCATGATTTCTGAAGTCACAGAAGAAAAGGATGCTTAATATGAGTTTCCGTGATCACTCAAGAGTGGCAAGGAGCTATGCTGTGCATTACGAACAAACATCAGCTTTGTTGTTCTAGGCTGTGCACAGAATACGATTCTGGAGGCTGCAGTAAAGTTACACAAGCTAAACCCAAACTACCACTGCTGTCACTGTTTTGCCTCTGTGTGAAGATGCCAAAAGTTATAAAAATTGATCGGTCACAGAAAGCACATCACTATTCCAAGCAAAAATAGGTTGAAAACCATACTTAATAATCCCTTTGATATGGAAATGTAAATGAATACCTCAGTAGAATAACATATTTACCTTCCCCGTTTTCTTTTGTGCCTTAGTCTGGGCTTTTAATCAGGATTTTCACAACTTTCAAGTGATGGCACTGGAGCTGGCATCACACTCCAATGCTGCTCTTTATTTTAGGAGATGATTAAAAGAAATAAAGGAAGTATTTGAGTGAAGCATGAACCTGAATTTCTGCAGTGAGGAGATGACAGACAAAGACCTCTATATACTACATTCAGCAGCAGATTTTGGAAACTGTCTCATTATGTTCTGGTTTTGTTTCTGGTTTGTTTGTTTGTTTTTCCTACATACACACACTTTTAGAACACCTTGTTTATATGAATGTGACAGGGTACCTCTAGAAGTTGAGATAAGTTGATGTTTGCAAAGTAAGTTATTCATTTGCTTATTATAGTTGTATAGAATAAGCAGGCTGCAGCTATAAGAACAGCGCTTTTTTCTTAACTCACAGTTCACTTTGCCACAATTGCTGGTTACCAACCTTCAGTTCCCTGAAAGTTTTATTGAAAACATAAAAGGAATCTCTATTACAGTCCAATGACAACAGCTTTTCTGCTTTTGTGAAACTGTGGGAATGGCAAATCCAAACATAATCCAAATACATCTTAACCAGTTTGGAATTCCAAGCTTGTACAACAATCACATCAACTAAACCTCTCCCTGAAAGGAGGGAGATACCTGATTAAGAATGCTGGAAATAAAAACAAATATTAACGGGGTAGTGTCTTTTTGCACTTTGATACTAACACTCAGTAGTAGATGAAAGCTACAAAAAAAAAAAAATGGATGCTAAAGTTAGCCAGTTTCACTTTTAGATGGCTTGTTTCAAGCTGTGACTCTGGCTGAGCAAACCTACTTGAGAACAAGGAGGAATTCTGCAAGAATGTAACATTACTTTCCAATACAGCTCCTGAAAGTATCAAGAGCAATCATGTACCATTTTATCAACATGTAAAGAGTGGCTGCAAAATTCAAAGAGATCGGCATGTAGATAACTTAGATGAAACAATCAAAGGAAGTCACAGTCTAGGACACTCCACTGTCCTGTGTCCAAATACATTGCACTAAGAACCCCTTTTAATGGCCAGGTTTTTAACAAAAAGCCCTACAAGCACTCATTAACACGATACCAGAAACTTAGGACCAACTTGACAAATATTTATGATGTTGGTAAGAGGCTGGAACCTGTTGGCATCAGTGTATTTTCTAGATTTGTGGCATCACCAAAACCACAAAAAACAAAAAAAAAAAAAAATCTATCATATGGTGGTACTGTATTTTAATTGCTTTTACTGTTGCTACCACCATTAGAGGAACTGCTCTTGTGGAAAATTTACAGGATAAATCTGAATTAAGTTATAGCCAAACAGTCACAGTTTTACTCCAAGCTTTTCTTTGAAGTCTCGCTTACACAAAACCATTCCAAACCAGTACAAACACATTAATTGCTATTGAACAAAAGCCTCTCACATTTTGCACTACTCTGCTATGTCTGAAAGAAGGTGAGAGCAGTCTAATGTATAACAAAACCAGGACAGACTAGAAAGGCTGTGAAAACACCCATCCACTGACGCTACTCATACAGGGCAATCCCCTTTCACACACACTATGTTTTTGAGGGAACAGTAACTTCACAGAAAGAATTTTCTGAAGCCTAATACTCAGGTTGTGTAGTACAAGAAAGCATTCTGGATCGTTTTTAACAAAATCAGAATGCTCAGTATTTTGTATCTTGAACTTTAACTGACTTCTGTTTTAATAAATAAAAAAATCCTTCAGGGAAACAGTATTCGTAAATATGATGATCTCTTGCTTCCTAGCAGAGAAGGAAAGTTGCACACACAGAGAAAAGTGTTTTTCTTTTCCACTTTCAGTTTTATCCATAAGAGAACTAACAGCTTCTAAAATATTTATATTTTTAAATAAGAGGGAGAGGGAATGCAAATATACACACATCAGCTAAGTAGTAAGCAATAAACACAAACCAACCATTTAATCTTGTTCTGATGACTACACACCTACTTATCCTTCTTGCTCTTCAGCAAACTTCTGATTTAGAAATAACACCTTCTCTTTATTCTACTAGCCAATGACAAGGAGCACACAGAAAACTAATGAAACCACAAACTTTAACTACAACTGCAGAAGATACACCATTTGGAAGATACAAAAAAAAAACCAAACAAACAAACAAACAACACCCACCAAACAAACAAACAAAAAAGCCTGTTTTATGAATGACTCTTCTCTTTGATAACAAGTTTTAAAATGGCATGATTCAAGGTGAGCACAGGTTTTCCCCCAGTTAGTCATTGATTCCTTTTAACACTTACCCCGGATGTTGCCACAGATTTGCATGTCTACCCTCAGGAAGCAGCTCCCTCTTGTTAAGGGGAGTAATACCCATCGCTGCTTCTAAAATAGTTATATATTTCTTGTATCGCATCCTGCCTCTCTCAAGAGTTCCACCACACTAAGTTATCATCCAAATGCAGATGCTGCAACTGAAGTAATGCCTCTTCACTTATCTGAACTGCTACTTTTCAAAACATGCTGAGAGTTTGAAGCATAAAAATAATGCCTTTTCCCCTCTCCCAGGCTTGAAGAGTTAGCAGGAGAGAGAAACCAAGGAAAAACTCCTACCAGATTCCCCTGAAACGTCATTGTTACATAATTTGATCTTTGAATAAGACACTAATGAAAATGACTGAAGAGACAATCACGGTTCTAAGCCTGGCCGGATAATGCACACTCTCCAATTGACTAATCCTTTGCTAAATCTCTGCTGTCTATAATCTTTCAAGTACTAATGGAGCACTAGGTAACTTCTCTGTCAAATCCATCCAGGGACTACGAGAGATCTGCACAGAAAACTTGAGACACTGTCACCAACAAAAATAGCTTTTGCTTCAACTTTTCTTCTCAGCACCAGAAAGCTCTGTACACTGGAAGCGTTACAAGGGTTTTATCTGATCTGTTCAGAAACAGCATGGAGAAACATTTCCTTACGTGACTTGTATGGAATAAGAAAGCTAAAGACTCCCATTCTGATGTCATTCATAGAATCATAGAATCATAGAAT
>KL275557.1:320-13097 GCA_000699545.1 Podiceps cristatus
CGTGCCTCTCAACGTGCCTCTTTGCCACCCAGCGCTTGCCGTAATACTGCGAGCATTAGCCTTCGTGCCTTGTCCGTGTCCTCATTTGGATGATATATTTCTGCAGTTTCATTGGCACCATATTCATCACTCCCGCTCTTGAACCGTGAGACAGTTTCGTAGCAAGTTACTCAACAGTTGCTAAATTTTATGGGGGACATTAATTGCAGCTGAAAAGAAGAAAGGGCCTAACGCGCTCCCCGCTTTCTTTATCCAGCTGCCGATCTATTTGTTTTATACGTTTCTGAAGAAAAATCATGGGCTGTATGCCACCAATGTACAGTTATTTCATATTAGAATTTTGTGTCCAATCTAATTTAAATGACATTGCATGATATTATGGAGGAGCTGGTAACTGCCTCTCTATTTAGGCTGCCAAATACTTTATATTATTATAAAGAATATGTCACTTTTTTTTCTTCCCCCTCGATAAATTCTCAGACCAGTGGCATTAGCTGCAGGATGTTGATATTTGGCAGAGAAAATGGCCTGAAGCTATAAACGTGACTTTTTTGTGTAGAGAGGATCCTTCATTCTCGTGAAATTCTTCCAGTTTTTGCTGAGCTGTATCTTGTCACAAATTACCATTTCTCTTTCCCCGGGGAGAGAAAAGCTTTATTTTTTTTTTTTTTTTCAGAAAAAAACCCTTATTTCTTATTAAAATAATACTTGAAGTGAGCTTTGCATGGCAAAATCAAGTAGCCAAAGTGAGGTAGCACCAGATTTATGTACTCCTGACAGCTTGAGCTTGTAATGCAATGAATTAACACTTAATTCATTGGGAGCTTGATGTGATGAATGATGAGCCGCGTGGATCAGAAATGGCAGTTGCGCTTTGAATCCAGCAACATCAATCCCCTTCTTGTTTAAAGGGTATCATGAGTCAAGGGCTCCTCTGGCTGCTTTTCCTTCATCGGGTCAGGGCCAGAAATAAAGTCAGGTGAGAGAGAAGGAAAGCAGCTCCAGCTTTCTCATCCATTCTGGTTTCTTTGGCAACTACGGGCCAAATTTTGATGGGGTATAAAGAGTTGACATCCCACAATCATTGCACGATGGCTTTAGTGCAAGAGAAGATGGCTTTAGGCTCCAGAAAGTTATCTTCTACTCCTCAGCCGCAAGAACAGTGCTTTTATGTTGCCTTAATGACTGCAGAAAAGATTGAAGTCACTGCTGTTATTGGGATGGGAGAAGTGGAGAGAAAGAAGCAGAAGTTAAGTACTTTTATCCAAGTTTAAACTTAAGTTTTATCCACTAATTGGATGTATGACCAAAACAGATGTTCAAAGACTAGTGTTTAAGAAAAAAAACATTATAATGGACATTTACCTTTCACGGAACCCTTAAAATATTGGTGCTCCTCTTTGGCAGCATTAAAGCTGTGTTGAGCACTGGAGATAAGGTAGAAGAGAGTTTCTATTTATGGAGTTTTGAAATCTCTCTCCTATGTTCCATTCTTTCCATTTTCTTCTCATCCAATAAAGTTTTAATTCTTGTTTATATCACTGTTTGTTGTCATGGAAATATCTGAAGGCTTTGAATATAGAATGATTATAGGTTTATTGTGGAGAGATGAAGAAAGTAGAAAACAGACTTTAAGGGAGAGATCTCCCATTTAAAAATAATGCGTCCAACAGTCCACAGAAAAGCAAATGCAGGGTTTTTTATTATATCCAGAGGCAGATGATGCTTTGACTTTTATTATAAATGTATTTTAAGAACAGAAGGTAGCATCTGGTGTATGCTTTCAAAGGTTACGGTTTAGCAACTATCATCAGCGAGTAGTGCGGATGAAGTAGTGGTAATCCGACATAATAACATAAAACCCAGAATGTGCTCAAATGACTTTACAGTTGTTTGTATGGCAGTAAATATCTGCAAGCAGACTTCAAAACAGTGCTAGTTTATTAATCAGCAAAGCTGTGCTCGAAGGCCACTAATTCAGAGGCATCGGGTTTAGACTCGGCTTTTTGCCATGCTTCAGCTCGTTGTGACGGTAGGTCACACCCTGGGCTTTCGCCTCCCTCTTCGTTCAACTCATTCACCAAGTTGAGAGAGAAGGTGGCTCATAGGTCACAGGTATGTTTACTCTGGGTTAAAAGCACATAGTCTTTATTAAATAATTTCTAGCATGAGAGTAGTAGGAGATGTATCCTGCATTTTTTTACTATCACTGGACATTCTCTTTAAAGATCTGCAGGTTTTTGAAAGGCTGAGTAAGTTGGGACTGTTCAGCCTTGAGAAGAGAAGACTAAGGGGGGACCTAATTAAAGTTTATAATTACCTGAAGCAGGGGATGCAGGGGGAGTCAGCCAGCCCCTTTTCAGTGGTCTGTGGGGACAGGACAAGGGGCAATGGCTGCCAGCTGGAACACAGGAAGTTCCGCACCAACATGCGGAAAAACTTCTTCCCAGTGAGGGTGACAGAGCACTGGAATAGGCTGCCCAGGGAGGTGGTGGAGTCTCCTTCACTGGAGATATCCAAGACCCGCCTGGACGCCTGTCTCAGTGATATGTCCTAAGGAGCCTGCTTTGGCAGGGGGGTTGGACCCGATGATCTCTCGAGGTCCCCTCAAACCCCTACAATTCTATGATTCTATGAATTCTATGAATTCTATGATTTTGACTCAAACCTGTCCTGGCTTTGGATGGAGATGTTCATCTGACTTACATGCGTTTATTGATATTCATTATGAGTTGAGGTCTGTTAGTGCCAGAACTTGCAGGACGGGATTGCGTAGTTAATTAATTTTCTCGGTCATACTCTCTCATTGATACTTCTAACTCACATTAAATGGGGAGTGGTAACGTGGCTCAATTCACCAGCAATTCTGCAGTTAATCCGCTTTGTCTTCACCCAGTAGTTATATGGGCTAAATAGCCATGACTCAATACAGAATGAGAATAATATGAGCTGAAGAAGTCACAATCAGAGAAAACCAAAAGTATCTTGAGGAAGAATTTGTGCCTTGGATTCTATTGTGTTTAAATTGCTGGTTTCTGAAAGGCAGTTTGAAGAACTTTTTGCATTCCCGAATGTTTAATGCTGTGAGTGTTATATACATGATGCGTTCAGTGCAAAAGTGTTTTGTGCATCAAAGACAAGGAGTGTGATTTATATTAACTCTGGTAGAACAGCTCATAAAAATGGGACGCTGCTTAAACCGACGGGCTTCTGCCATAAGCTGCAGCCATGTCTCACTGACCACAAGCAGTTTGACAGCATTTCTGTCACGACCCAGTGTCCCAACACGGTGTCACCTTGAAGACCTTCAGAAGAAATTAATGGACATGTCTGTATAGGTTTGGAGTATGAATGGCTCGGGAAGAGGCGCGGTGTTACAAAGCAGCAGCGATGTGGGGGTCAGGCAGTTAACTGGTACCCTAGTAATCAGAGGAAAATGAATGACACTTACCATGTGACATAGCATGCAATTTCAGTCTGTTAATACAGAGAAAAGTTGTCGAGAACCAAATTTTAGATGATTCTGATGAAAATTGCCCCAAAACTTCATGTAACTCTCCGTGAAAAAAAGCCTCAACCTGTGAAAATTATCAGACCCAACAATATCCTAATCTACCTTCCATTTCTTCTGCTGCTGAATGGCACAAGGTGCCTTGGAGGGACGAATGAGATCTTGTCTCAGAGTGCTTATTTATGTTATAGTGATCATTACATTCAGTCTTTTCTTATACCCTAATATTTAGATGTAATCTGAAACTAAAATTATGAATCTCAAAATCTGCGTCTGAATCAGGCTTTATAACTGTTTACATGGAGTCCAGCAAATGCCTCCCTGATCCTGCCTGGGAGTGAATACTGATGCAATACAAACAATAATAATTACATTTTTGAAGGCAAAGAGAAGCAAAAAATAGAAACCCGTTTCCATGAAGTAATGAAAGGTACAGTAAGAGCCAGTTAGCTGGCATGTCCTCTTTCCCATGGAAACATCAGAAAAGAGAGAACCCTCTGTGGAAATAAAAGCAATCTCTATGAAAGGATTAATTTCTTTTTAAAACCTGTGGGCATCGTTGCAATTTGGGCTTGCGGTCCCGGGGACTGCTCCTCCCCAGGCACGCTGGTTCCCGTGGGGCTCGGTGCGGGTGGGGGGAGCCCCACACGCAGACCCAGTTGCCCGATGACCGATGCTTGAGGCATGCCCGTCTATTCCAAAGAAAGCCTAACACAAACACTGGGCCAATGTTTTTAGATTACGAGTCCTTTAGGGAGGCAAGTATCATTTTGTGAATCAATAGCTGTGCAGTGCATAAAACAGGGATGTGGGGGGGTCTGCCAGTGGCCAGCACGGCAAGAATGAGATCATTTGGGAACTGCTAAGGGAAGGCGATGTCCGGAGGAGGCACACAGGGGTGAAATAGCCCTTGGGGGTGGCTGAGGTGGAGGCAATTTTTCTGGGGGTTTGTCCCCCAGGAGCAACCGGCTTCCCTGCCCCAGCCGTAGCCCTTCTCTGCACAAGCAGGACGAAACCACCCGTCTCCCATCTTGGGGCTGGGAGTCAGGTTAGATGATGCCTTCATGTCCTGCTGAGTTTCCAGGGTTCGCTTGGGTTTCGTATCCTTTTTTGGTGGGGCAAATTTTGGAAGTGGAGCAGATAGACCAAACAATATCCTGTGTTTGCTTTTGGGGCAGGGAGTGCGTTTGTTTTCAACATTAGGGGATGTCCAGTCTGCTGCTGTTTTCCAACATCTCTGTAAATGATCCCTGTCCCTCTGAACTCAATATATCTTCTACCATAGTTTGGTAATGGGTAAGAATTTGATGTTTCTATACTAAATAGTTTTCCCAGTGCTTAAGTAATTGCAAAGCCCAAAAACATGAGGAGGACCTCAAGGGAAGTGCTCAGGGTTTTGTAGTCTCTGGTCATGCGATGGTTGTCAGTGTACGGGTTCCAGATGCTCACAATGCGGCACTGCTCAGTGGCTTGCACGATGTCCCGTGCATTGCAACCCTTTGTGGCACTTAATGGATTATAACTGATACCAACCAGTGTCAGAGAAATGGTTTCAGTCTGGGTTGTTGTTATGGAAGCCATAGGATGACATCAATAATCACTGCAAGACTAAACAACTATTTACTAAAAATGTTTTATATAAAATGCAGGTAGAAAAATTACAATATTTACATGTTACCACAACCTACATCCACAAATAAAAATTTGCTACATTTGCCATTCAGTATAAAGTGAGATGAAAAGTATGATTCAGGGTGCAAATGCACAAAGAGAAGTTGCTACATCTTTCCATTCATCTTTAGATGTGTCCTTTCTGATATTGCTTGATAATCTCTCCCCAAGATAGTATCTGGCAAGCACGCCTTTGGATTATTCAGAAATAAAATATTATTTGGTGTGATCCCTGGTGAGGTATGCTCTGCATGCAGAGACCAAGAATATGTACAGTTAGATAAAAAAAAAGAAGATAATGCCAGGGAGCATTCCCCAAGCGACAGCAGGCATGGTGTTATATATTGAGAGTTGAGGAGAAAACACGGAGAAAAAAAATCTGGGTGTAATAGACAATTTGTCTTAGCATCAGCCACAAGTTTGAGGAGTCCCCCACGCTTCCCTTCCAGTCCTTTCTAGCAGCCATGACTCCTACATTACACAAATCGGTTCTTGGCCATAGGGAGGGCTTCTGACTCTTAAGTTGCCACCAGTATCTCCGAAATACATTTTCACAGTTCAAATAAATCTTTCAAATAAGCTCCTAAAATAATGTTTCTTAAAAAAAAATTAAAAAAAACCCAACAACAAAAAACCCCCAAAAAACCCAAAAAGGCAAAAAAACCTTCCCACAACCCACCACAACCAACTTTTTAATGGACTAAATAGCTATAAAAACCCCAAATGTGCTAACAGGGGTCAATCCTGTGCAAGAAGTAATGTCTCCAGTACAGCAGACATCCAAGTACGTAGGGAATGGCTTTGTTCTCCCCAGCCTTTTCTGGCAGGCAGAACATTTCTGAATTAAACACCAAAATCAGAAAGCAAGCTGTAGAAATATTTTCTGTTCTGTGCTGAAATAGATGATTTGAAAATGAAGCAGACCAAAGTATTCCAGTAAATGATGGAGAATTTAACATTTTTGATTACCACTGAGAAGAGTGTATGTGACGCTATGTCAAAACAGCCGGCAAAAGTGAAAACTCATCGTTTTAGCCTTACGGCAGCGCGTTTCCTTGCCGTAACCTCACAAAAGGAGGGTATTCCTGAAATTCTTCTCTCGCTGCTCAAGCACAGGTATTCAAGTGAAGCAACGTAACTGTTTTTCTGAATGACAAAATGAACGCAGGGGCTCCTGTCTATTCATTTCCTCTTGTTGACAAAGTAGTAAAATGAATGATGCGTTTTTACTCGTGAGGCCCATATGCACGGGCTGTACAACAATTTAATTACCAGAACGGAGGGGTGAATGTGAAGGTTCCCGCAGCAACCTTAGTGTATTAAAAAAATAGACAACCAGATTTTCTCCTGGCATCATTCTGTGACATAAAGTAACATTTGCAGAACAACTATCTTCCTTTCCCTCTGATTTTTTTCACTTTCACCTTCTTTTCCCCACCGTTTTCTCTAAATCTGGGCAAAATGCAGTCATGGTACAAACTGATAAAGCTCCACTGACAATGCTGATTTATGCTACCTGGTTTATGCTGTGGTTCTAGCTCACACAGCTTACAAATCTTCCCCCCCCCACGCCCCTGCCCCGCCTTTTTTTTAACATAGTCCTACTTGTAGAGTTAAAAAATATAGTGTCCATTTTTTTTTAAAAAAAAATATATCTAAAAAAATCATGAAAACTTTCCACCCATTCCTAAAAATGAAACAAAAATCAAAACAGCATTACCTAAATTGCAGCTCTTGTTTAAGTATGGATAGTTGTGTGTTTTCCTTAAAACATCAGTCATTGGGGTGTGTTTTTCTGCATTACATCCTACCAAATACAGGCCAGTACAAATAACCACGGAAGAACCATGTCATAGTTAATTTGTAGCAAATGGCTAATAGAATTCAGTATTTACAGAAAAACATCTTTTTTCTGGATCAAGTACTTGCTGTCAACAAGTGTAACAGCAACTACTTTACTGAAGCTATTGGAAGCCTGGTGAAATCTTTGCAGCACAGCAATTAAGTAAATAGGCACTATCATAATGTGCTGATCAAAATACTGATTGATTCCAAAACCTCTTCTGCGCCATTTCAGCAGCTGGTTTTATGTACAATGGCCTGATTAAGACAGACTAATGTGTTTACTCAAGCCATGATCCTGAAAAAATGCTTAAGCACATATTTAGTTTCAAGCATGTAAATACTCTGATTTAGTCAGACTGTTTGTGTGCTTAAAATTAATTAGGTGCTTAAGTGCTTTGTTAGATGAGATGAAGACATGCAGCTTTGAGTTTCTGACAGCCTTCCACTTTTGTAAAACTCAAACAAAAACTTCCAGAGTAATTCCACGGGTGTCTGGGAAGCAGTACTTGCAAAGGCTCCTTACAGGAGCTGAGATATTCATGACGGGGTCCCAATGGAGACCACGAATAAAATCGGATGTCCAGTCTCAGCCTTAAGGAACCGGGCCCGGAGCATCCTCCATCCCACCTGCCGCAGCCGGGGCGGTGGGGAGCATCTCTGCAGAGGTGGTGGCGAGCGCTTACCTACCTGGGGTTCTGCCCAAAGGCGTCACCCGTGGCGTGTGAAATCCCCGCAGGTCCCCAGCCTGGCTGGGCAGCGAGCCGTGGTGCCCGTGCCCGCACGAAGCTTCGCCACCCGCAGCTGCTGCTGCTCCTTCCCGGCTGGTGGGAGAGTATTCGGCAGGGTCGGACCTCGCGCCGAGTGAGCTGAGAAAGGGGAGTCTGGTATTGTCGGTATTGCTACAGTGGTTGCTTATTATCCCCTACTTTGTGGAATTTTAAGCTGGTCCTGACTAGGAAAACTAGCTCCTTTGGAGCATGATTTTCATCTTTTAACCGATCATAAAGGCTCCAAAAAAACTTGCTTCCTTGTCCATGTCAACTATGTCCCCATTACTGACAGAGACAAAAATCCTGTCCTCTCTTTTCAGCTGAAACACACCACCTTGGTAGATGGAATAAAGTCCATATTCTGCCTTTTTAGACCAGCAGCTTGTTCTTGCACTTTTCATGAGCAAAATGGGCTCTGGGTAATTAGTCAGTTTATAAACATACTGGACAAGCTGTTTGGGGTTCCTGATTTGCGCCAACAGATCTGAATCCTCGTTCTCATTTTCACGGAAACGAAAATAAGTTTGTGAGTAGATGTAATAAAAGCCCGTTTGGGGTATCACTAGCTCGCCATTTCTCAGCTCCACGTTGTAAAGGAAAGAGAGGCCTTTCCTTGACGATTCCCAGTTGTTTATTTTTTGTCCGTTCCCTCTTCTGGGCAAGGAATCTACTTGAGAAAAGAAGAGAGAAAATGTTCAATTAAAAGCCAGGTAGTGATGCCAGGTGCCTGCTAGTCAGGGAGTCCATTTTTTAACAACCAAGTAAGGAAATCTGTTCTTCCCAGCGGTTCATTAGGCCCATTCTCAAAACAATTTGAAGGTCCAGGAGTAAGTTGTTTAGGTCTATGTGGGAATTCATGTGAACTACCTTTTAATTTTTGTGGTCCCAAATAAGAGAAAAATCGTGTTGTTACCAAGTAACAAAGTTAAAAATATCCATTTGTGTGCGATACCCTCCAAAGCTGTAGAAACCCTACCAAGCCTTTCATTAATATGGCCTGAATGTCAAGTCTCTTCTGTCTGTCTCACTTTTCTAATAGGTCTGTCACCATAGCAGCTGGGACTCACACAACTGGCAGAAGGAAATTAAAGGAAAGAAAAGAGAAAAACTTAGCATTAGGAAGGATATTTATTTTTTTCCCCCTAATGAAGGTTCCAGAAGAAAAGTTAGTGAGGTACCCAGAGAGAGTGGGCTTTCTCCCTGTTCTGCGAGAATTAGCTGAAATACCCGCTGTCTGGGACAAGGCGACATTTTTATGATTTGTTTCTTACTGTCAACTCAATGCAAGTATTAAAAAGTGTATGTAAGCACCAGGCTGGCAACGAGAGAGTCATTTCTGTGGTCTTTAACTGTTTTTAAAGATTTTTCCTTACTGCGTGGGGACAAGGAATTCTTCCTATTGCTGTTGCCCGTCAGATGCGCCGCGATCCTGTTGACAGGACTGCGTGGCTGCTGCCCATCGGTGTGCGACAGCGTCAGGGTTCTTTCAGCTGAGGAAAGGCAAGAAAAGGAACCTCACGTTAGAACCAAGGATGTAAGAAAGCACATCTGTCCCATTTGACTTGATTTTAAGGAATATATATGTAATTTTTTTAATTGACAAAATCCTAGACTGAATGCTTACATATTGGCTAATAAGGCTCAAATTTCTCTTTTGCGCTTGGTCTCCTTGAAATGTCTTGATATGCCTCTTTGTTCTCCTTTTTCTCCTTCCCCCACCCCAAAATTACCAATAGACAACTTAAAAAATTCCACAGTACCAAATTTTTACTCTCATGATCAGCATCTTTTAAGTATTCAAAATCTTTACTCCAAATTTCCAGTTGGAGATCATAACGCTCTCGCTCAACTTTGAGCTGTCTGAGCTTCAGCAGAGCTTTCCTTAACTGATCCGTGCATACAGCAGTTCAGCGCTGCTCGTTCCCGGGAGAGCAGACCGCTTGAATGCCCCCGTAACACCGTGGGACTGAAGTCTAGAAGCCAAGTCCTCTGCACCCACCTTGGTTACCTTCCTCTAACCACCTGACCATATTTCTGGCTCCTGAAAATTTGCCTTCTAATAATAAGTAACCATTTGTTGATAACTGGCTGCTGAAGAACTGTACAAGATCTTAGTCATTGGTTTCTGCACTTTGAAAAAATTCCTTGAGTCACTACACATCAGGTACCACTAGCGACTCCGTTTTGCCACAGTTAATAAAGTTAATTATAATACCGTTGACTGCAGATATGTTTTCCTCGTAGCTTCTTGACATCATCTGCCAACAAAACCGGAGAAAACGAATTAGTTTGTCAGCAGAAGCTGACAGGTGCGGAAAAAAGTAGCTCCTTTCTCAAACTCATGAATAAAGGGCGTTCTGGATTTGATCAATAAGCAAATCAAAAAAGCCTATCAATTTGTTGTAATAAAGTAGTTCTACACTTACAACTATTATGTAATGAAATACACAGGAAAACATTTTCCAGAAAGCTCAGCTATCGGGGCTTTACGTCTATTGGAAAATTTGCCCTCACGCTTTTCTCAAGTAAGAGATACAGCATACAAGCATCAACTTGCTTTTGCAGAATACTTGCCAGTGTGCACTTCTGCGGGATCTTAGCTCTGAGGAATTCAATTTCATTTATTTTTATACCTCCACCTATCCATCTATCTGAGCTCTTAAGCCAGCATCTCTTACTTTGTGCATTCCCCTCCTTTGTAAGTGTTTGCTGAAACAAACCAGTTTGGTTAGGGACGGCGGTGCAGCTGCAGCAAGCATGCTGCTGGTCGGAGATGATCTACCCGGGTGACTAACACGGGCCCCGTATTGCCCCTACCGGTGGGTTCTGCCCTGCCACCTTTCTATTTATCTATCATATTATTAGCAGCAGCATCATTTATTATTTCTGGCACCCAGCATATCTTTTTTTAAGCAATCGGGGAGCTAGTAGCTATATTATTAGTTGTGTAAGTGTCCACCAAATAAAACAATGTTTTCTGTATGCAGAAGTTGGGGGACTTCACTGGCAGAACTTCCACCAAAGGAGCTGAGATCTCCGAATACAAATAGAGGATCTGTTTTGGGCTGCAAGATTTGCCAGGTAAGTTTCAGCCAAAAGTGATTTTTTTTTTTCTGGATGAGCTTTTTTATGTGCTGGAGATGAGATTTTGAAAACCATTCCAGATTTTAGCCTTTCTGATTTTTCAACCAGGCTTATTTTCTTCTCTGTAGCCAAAATTATATGTATTGTGTCTAAGTCGTGCAGGAGAAGGTGTTCTGCTGAGCTGGGAAGGTACTGTGCCCGATGCTGCGTCCTCGCTCGCTCTTTCCTTCCCTGATATATTACACAGCTCATGACTAAACCATTCCTCAGGCATTTTTTACCTCTCCCCATGTTACATTTCATCTCATTTTCTCATGCCAGTCTCCCTGTATTTCCAAAGAAGGAGCGACATCTCTGCTAACACTATGATCTTTATAGTCAGGTAGAAAACAAGCTCGAGTCAAACACTTCTACCCTGAGGTATTTCAGACAAGCCAACCTATCACTGAAATTCGCTTGGTAAAAACTGGTTGTCTTTCTTTGCTTCATTATTTCCTGAATATAGTGAAACCACTCTCATGGGGTTTTTTTGGCTTCAGTGCAAGCGCTCTGCAGCTGAAGCTATGGCTTGACTATTGCTTTTGCAATAGAACAATCCAAGAGCCCCCCTTTATTCTGCTATTAGGATTCTTTGAATTGTAGTATCACCAAGCACACTGTTTCAGTGTGTCGGTTCCCAAATACCTTTTTAATTAATTTTCCCAGGTGCCACTTTACTTGCCAGCAGGGATCAGCCGCTCTGTCTTCGCTTTCAATTAGATCCAAGTTTTGGATGAAGTCTCCCATCTCCTCCCCGGTGAGACAAGCAATGCTGCTCTTGGAGTACGTGTCCTGGAGCTGCAGCAGAAAGGAAAGCCAAGATTTTTCACCTGTGATGTGCTTGCAGAGGTTCTGCTGTGGTATGTCACTAAATTCACTATGCTTAGAAATCTGCTTTCTTTTCTTTAAAGCATTTGCTAGTATGGTGCAAGTTGTGACTATACAGACAGCACGAGTAATTAATCCTGATTTTACCTATTTATTTAATTACGATGGCATACCCAATATGCAAAAATATACTTACAGTATCTCCATAGATGTAAGTTTGGTATCTAGCACTCAAAGAGGCTTTGTGAAAATTCAATACCCAAATCACTAATGTTGTGAATTCTTTAGTTTCTCGACTTCTGCATCAAAAACATTTCTTTTGCACAAGGGATTTTTCTTCACAAATTACTGAGGATGAAATCAAGTACCAGACCTTAAAAGTATTTTCTATTCTGTCTTTTCAGCCAATGCCACTTACAATTCAGGCTTTCGCTGATATATATCCATGCCATATCCTCCCCGTATGCAGTTTGGGGCTCTCTCTGTATTGGACCTAATAGTCCAGAACAAAGTTCAGGCAACAGAAACGGCATTTGGGTCCACATGAAATTATCATGCTGAACGCGCGTGTCTATACCCTCTAGCCACGGGGAAAGCACGTTTTCTTCTGGTAAAGAGGCATTAGTCTGACGAGCGTGGCAAGGCTCCTGTCGGCTCCAAGGGCGCACGGCTGGGAGAGCTTCGGCCACAGCGGCAAGCCTTTCGCAAGCCCGGCAGCACCCGCAGGGCCAGCCCCCCACGCCGGGGCCGTTGTTTCGGGGAGCAGGAGCGCGCAACCTGAGCCGCCTCCAGCCCACCAGCCCAGCTCCTCTTTGCTCTGAACTCGGCAGCTGGGAAGACTGGGAAGGCTTGCTGTGCCAGCAAAGTGCTACGGGAGCTTGGAAGAAACAGGCATCGGCAAAGCGGCCAGGTGGACTTCTGGTTGTAACATTTAATCATAAAATCATGGAATTATAGAACATTTTGGGTGGGAAGGGACCCCCAGAGCCCATCTAGTCCACCACCCTGCAGCGAGCAGGGACAACATTA
>KL275558.1:2339-12887 GCA_000699545.1 Podiceps cristatus
AAGCCAGCACACCAGAGTCAGCAGCGGCGCGGTTTCCTGCACCTGTGGCAGCCCTCGCCGCGCCTTGGAGAGGGAACAGGGTTTCTCCTGCTCTGGAGCCAGGTGGGACTTTGCAACCATGTCCCAGACTCAGTCTGCAAAGAGCTTCCTGAGGTCTCCCATCCCATCCCAGGGTGATGGGAGCGCAGGGCCACCCGCCGATTGGCATCACCCAGCCTGTGTTGCTTGGGGGGAACGATAACCCCAGAGGAGAGTAACCACCATGGTGTTTCTTTTGCAGGACACTGGGTCTAAGAGAGAGAGACAAACAACCCGGTCACGCAGTAAACAACTCCAGACATCGCATGCCTTTTGCCCCGATACCCCATGACAAAAATTACTGCACAGCCCCTGCAGTTAACTGTCCTATAACCACATGGAGACGGTGCGGTGCTGCCAAAACCCAGGCGGGGCTGCAGGCAGCTATTTGCTTTTTTGTGAGAGATCCACACCACTTTCTTCCTCCTCAAGCTTCCTCGCAGGCAGCCAGTTCACCAAGACTCCTGATGGTTGGCCCGTGGCTGGAAGCAGAGACAAATATTGGGAATTTCAGCCAAAAATGGCAAGTTGTGATGAAGACCGGAGCCCGGCAGTGGCTCCTGTGCGCAGCTCCCTGTTGGGAGGACGCCTACAGCACAAGGGAAATTGAAAGGCTCTTTGGTGATTGCAGCCACCACAGAATCGTGAAAGTGTCACCAATGTGGGCTTCGGGGACCCCCTGCTTTTCCTGTTCATGGAAAGGCCTTGAAAACGACCCGCGTGCTGGGAGCCTGGGAGGGCGGTCATGACATTGGATCGGGGAGGAATTTGGAAAGAAGGGCATGAGGAAGTGGTGGAGACGGGGCTGGGCTTGGGTGCTCCGGTAAAGGGTATGGCCTGGTCCTGATCTCTCCCAGACTGACATCAATCATGTCCCATGATATCTCACGAGTGAGAGCAGCTGCAGACCCATAGATTTTCCAAGTGTTATGGTGGCCTCTCCCTTTGCTCCTCCCTGCTTTTCACTGGAGCATCACAATCAAACAGTCTTCAAATAAAAAAGACAGCTGTTTGAAACCTTGCTATTTTTTTCCAGTTCTTTCACGACTTCCTCTGTGGATGGTTCAGATGGTCACCTGGCCATCCCCTCACTAGTCTCCACTTCCCCCAGCTCTGAGTAACCAGCCTCCCAGCTATTTTGTGGTCATGGTGACGAGGTGTGATAGGGCCCCCTGGCATCTCCACACCAAAGGGAACATGCAGTCCTCACTAAAGATGCTGGGTATCTCCCGGGGCAGCGGGACTTCCAGCATGGGTCAACCGTCTCTGCTATCTGCAACCTTCCCACGACCATCTGGGTTGCCTGGTCTTCTCCCTTTCTCTTTCTCCCACCTGGGCCACCATGGGACTGAACAAATCCATTCAGATCTCACAGCCTGGGCAGGGAGACATCTTCTGTTTCCATCAGGAAAGCTGTCCCCCTCCTTTTCCTCATCAAGCCCTCCCTTCCAACGTTGGGATGGTCATCCCCTGTTCTTCCTGCAGCGTCATGGGGGGACGTGGCCAATGCAAACCCACGCCAGCCTGGCGGGTAAGAAAGCAGCAGGGGCAAGACCCCCTCCCACTCCCAAATCCCAAACCTTGCCCCCCGCCACCCCTCCTGCCCCTTATTGCCTCACGTGCCCACCTCCACGGGAAGGAGATTTTGCAGAGGGGCAGTGGCACCCGCTCATCCATCCCAGTGGCCGTCCCCATCCTGGCCACTGCCGCCGCCTCAGCTCCTCCTAGCTGGGTCTCCTCTCCCGTCTTCGGGTCTGGAGCAAGCTGGACGCTCTTAAAAAGCTTTTTATGTGCGCGCACGCGTGTGTGTTAATCACATGATTGTCGTTCACCTGTATCCCGAACAAAGACTGCACACTGTTTAAGGCCCAAACAAGAAAGTCAGCAAGGGAAGGAGGGGGGGTGCTGGGAAAACTGAAGGGGCCGTTGAGAGAGCGGGCGCGCGCGGGAGAAAATCCTTATCAAACTCCCAATTCATGGGTCTCCCTTTCCCTCAGCACACTGCGGGTATTGTTTGGCTGGGGTGTGTGTGTGTATTTTTTTGAAAGTCTGTGTCGTCCCCCCCTCGCTCTCCGGCTCTGACGCTGTTTTACTGTATGGAAAGATTTCACGGGGAACCCCTCCCATTTTCCCAGGCAGTCCTGGGACAATACCAGTGCTGTGCCCCCGAGCTGGGTAGGGGACAAACGCTGGCCTTGGCTCTTGCGCTGGGGATCCTGCTGCTCCTCTGCTGCAGACAGGCTCTTGCCATGGGTGCAGGGGATGGCTGTCATCTAGCAAAATTCCTCCCCGGCAACCTCAGTGGTCCCCCCTTGGTGGTGGAGGTGCCTCACCAACGCAGTCTCCTCCTTGAAACCCGGCTGAGCAGGCGCCCCTGCCTGCCTCTGTGACGATGCACCTTGCTCACCAAGCACCCAGCCCAGAGCAGGGCGCCTTTCCCCTCGCCCTTGGGAGTGGTGTGGATGCAGGGACACCTCACGTGGTGGGACATCGCTTCCCACCCAGTTTTACCCATTGCCTTCCTGAAACACCTTTAAGGTGGAGAAGTGCTATCCTTTCCACCTTTGCCTACTGGGGACTGAGGCCCAAAGAAAGCATGTCACTGACGTGTCACAGGAAATTTGTGGCTTAGCAAGGTCTCCAGCTCATGAGCCACCTTCACTGGTAGATCCTTCATCCACAAAGGACTGTCCCTTTTTATGGACCTGGAGCACCTCATCCATAGAAATATATGCTGCAAAGAAGGGGTGGAAACCTGCTAGGTGAGCATTTCCCCAGGGCCAGTCACTAGGAGGACTTGCCTTTAGAAAGGCCACTTCTGCAACATTCACTATCTGCTGTGGCCAGTGGTGGCTCTCGGGGGGGCCTAGTCTCTAAAAAGGGCTCCCAGGGGATGCTGGAGGAAGAGACATGCCACCTCAGTGATTCTTGAAACAGGAGTGTCCTCTTCTTCTTCTTCCCCTCTGACTGTCTTCTCACCACAACTGAAGAGAAAGCTTCACACCTTGACCCCTTGAGCTGCTGTAGCAGAGGTATCCTGTCCCCTGGTTTCCACAGCTCGCTCTCCTGCCTCTGCCTCTTGGTAGGACAAGAGAATAAACGATAGAAGAGACTTGGAAGAAGATATATGAGCATGCACCTACAGTCAGTGCTGCGAGGGGAGGAAATAAGGTGCTGAAGGGCAAAAGATTTCAGAAAGAGGAGGCAGGACGAAAGGAGACAAAAATCAAGAACCAGGGAAAGGAAGAATGAAGGGAAAAAAACCCTTCCCTGACACTTAAATATGAAGAGACACTGAGACTGAAGATTGCAGAAACTGTGTGGCTGGTACAGGGTCCTTTGAGGATATCCCTGTCTAATGCTGAGGTGCCCATAGCTCTTCCAGCAAGGCACAAATGGGACCCGTCTCCTCTCTGGCAGGTGGCAGCAGTCCCTGGTGGAGATGGTGGGCAGTGGGACAAACATTGATCCAGAGCCTTGTGGGTTACGAAAATCCCTTCTGGGTTTAATCCTGTTCTTGCCTCAGTGGGAGTGGTGGGTCAGACACTCTTCTGCTCACCCAGACCCGTGGGCATGCAGGAAAATGTGAGCCCCACCACTTGCTGGAGTCTTGCTGGAGTCAAGCACCATCTTGTTCTCCTTGCAGAGCCTGCCAAGAGGCCGCTGTGTTTGGGGCATGAGCTGAGCAGGCTGTGAAGCTCCCATCAGTGCCCTGAGGGGCTCCTGATTGGGGATCTTCTCCATCAAAGCGCTAGCAGGACCCCCAGCCTCTTGCTTCCTACCACTTGGTGCCCAGCACCTTGTATCCCCACTCTGGAGGGCAATGAGAGATCCCTTCCCCATCGCCTCTTTCCTGTAGAGTCCACAGGAACCATCCACCCAAAGGGAGGGCAAATAAACACCATTTTCTGGCCATTTTCTGTGACATCCTTTCTCCCTGCCCCAGGATGGAGGTTGGCTGCAGCCAAGGGAACAAGCAGGGCAGTGTTTCTTGGTGGTGGCTATCTCCCCATGAGACAGGAGACCAACCCTCCCCTCCCTCCAGCTCTCCCGTACCTCACAGGCAGGGTCCCTGAAGCTTGAGGATGACTCTTGCTGGTTAGGGGAAGATGCCGTGAGCTCTGCAGCATCGTTGACTTTGCATCCAGTGGGCTGTGGACATCTTTGTACGGCACCAGCAAAGAAGTGACCTTGCCCCATTCATTTTAACTGGTTATCTGTCTGCCAGATGGAGGGCAAGCTGCCAAACAGCCCCTCTCTGTGCTGCAAGATCCTTCTTGTGATAACCACAAACCTGCTCAGGAGCCAGGGTCTCTCTTGGTGAGAGAATACATCCCATACTGTAAAAATTGAGGTTCACCAGCTGCTGCTTTGGTGGAGGAAGCAGGGTCTTGATGCTGGTTTGCTAAGCTCTCCATTGGGTTTTCTTGGCATCCAAGAGAAAGGCACCCCCTCTTCCAAAGGGAAAAAGGCATCATGTGAAGAAGAGTATCCCAGCCTATCTTTTTCTGGAGTAGGTAATGCTGAAGGAAGAGAAGAAAGGTTGGAGATGAACCCTTGAGAGGTCTTTTTAAGAGGTGCAAGATCACGCCACAGAGGCACTTTTAAGCACCTCTGCCTGTTTGATGCCCGTATCATGTAGCTATTCCCCATCTCAGCTCCGTTCAGTAAAGACTTCTCTCTGGGCTCTAGTGAGGTTCTCCCTGCAGCGACCCTACATTTTCAGAGCTTTATTTACTCCAGACAACAGCAGGCGTGCAGGGAAATGGCCCTCTGCTCTCAGCCAGGTCTTCAAGGGCAGCAGCCAGCCCACAAGTTTTGCTCTCAGGGTACTCAGCACCATCCTTGGGACTGGTTCCCTCATGCTTCATGTGCTGCTACCAGCCAGTGCTTTTGCTGTGTCTTTCTAACACAAAGTTTCTGTGGAGTGAGTATCTGCTACAGGAGTTGAGAATGTTCTTGAAATCCCTTGAAGCTGATTCCCTGGGTCATATCCATTTATTTCTTTGTATTTTCTGACTTAGCACTGGTGCATCTTCATGTTGGCTCTCCAGCGAGGATTTGGGGCAGGAGCTAGGTTTATCTCATTGCTAACTGAGGAGGACCTGGGAGGATCATCTGATTTTTCATGGGTGACCGCTCATGGTTACGAGGTTGGTGTTGGTCTACACCAGCCCCAGTGACAGAGGAAACTGGAGAAGCCAACTACCAGAGACATCTGGGAAGGAAAGCGAACTAGAAAATGGAAGATGTGATGGAGAACATCCTAACCCATTGAATGCTGAGATCCTCTATGTGTCCCAGTGCACGAGCAGCAAGAATGAGGATGAGTGAGTGCGAGAGTCCTTCTCATCAGGAGACTCCCCTTTCCTAATGAAAGACCCCACGTTTGCCTTCAGGAGCAATTCAGCACATCAGAGGAAGCAGAGCCTGTTTGTCTTGGCAAGACCCCACAGAGATGAAGATGTTGTGACAAGTCCATCCCTAGGGTGCAAAACTAAGAAGGTTCAAACTGGTATCCACTGTCCAGCAGCGTGATATATCCCTGGGACCTTATGTCCTCCATCCTCAGGATGCCTCTGGCCTCCTGCATCCCCTTCCCCACCCCACAGACTCAGATCTGAATGAGGGCACCCTTTTGGCAGCACCTTGACCCCAGGGTCCCAGGCCGGGTTGTTGCAGCACACCAGGGTTCCTGTGAGACTTTGTGATGGAGACCGGGGACACACTGGGTACGTGAGGGGCACCAGACCCTGCAGGAGCAACTGCGCTGGCTGGGGAAAGGAGGGGGATCCCACCCTGGAGTGCACGCTCACCTCCCTAAACCACCCCAGACCCCTTCCAGCACCCAGCCACCCCAAATCCCCCAGGGTTGAATCCTCCAGCAGAATCTCTGGGGCAGCCATGCCACCGAGAGCAGACCAATGTCAGCGTCTCTCATGAAGAAGCTGGCACCCGGGGAAAGCGGGGAATGTGCGGTGGCCGAGGTGGGGTGGGGGGCTGCCTGCCTCCCCTCCCCGCCGTCCCCGACCGACTGTATTCTGGCTCTGAGGAGTGCTTGGCTCCACCTTCCGCCCTTCCCTCCCCCGGTGCTAAGCAGCAAAGCCAGCTAGAGACATCCAGCCGGGGTATTAGTAAAAACCAAGCCTCCCTCCAGGAATGGCACTCGCCTGAGAGCCTCCCGCCGGGGCTGGGAGGGAGAACAGGGGGGCTATTGGGATACAAATCACAGCCCTCGCAGGATCTGCCCGGCACACCGGCCAGCAACGTAAGTTTTCCTACCTGAGCTCGCTCGCACACATGCACACGTTTGCTCGCGCTTTCCCCCCCTACTTTCTCTTACTTTCTTTGATTTCCCCAGCAAGGGTCTCCGTCGCCCGCTGAAACTGGAGGGATAGCAGCCCTTGCTCTGCATTGGCTCTTTTTCAGCCAAGCCAGAGACATGCTTTTCTATCACTTCTTTTTTCTTTTTTAATTTCTTTCTTCTTTTTTTTTTTTTTTTTTTTTTTTTTTTTTTTCTGGATGAGGGGTATAGAGAGGCCTTTATTTTTACAGCATTTCTTTCTCCAAGGGGGGAACTACTGTCCCGGCGGCAGGGACTTTTAGAGGTGACTGCAGATAGGAGAGAGGAGTGTGTGGCGCGGGCAACCCAAAGCCTTGGCTTGTCTCAAAGTTAAACTTGGTGTGTGTTTGTATCTGTATATATATCTGTGAATACGAATACGTATATATATATACATATACACATACATACACAGACAGGCAGGTGTCTGGGGATGTGATGTAGACACTTTTTAAGTCTTTGGCTTGTGAGCTGCAAGAGGAGGGTGAGGGATGGAGTATTCCTGCAGAGGCACTTTCGCAAAGCTGGGATTGGGGTCTCTGGGTGCAGATCCGGGTTCCAGGCTAGTTCCCTGCCCGGCAGAGCTGTCCGTTCAGCTTCCCTGGTAGCCAGGAGATGCATCCCTCCCGTTTTATCGATATGGTGCTGGCATTCCCCCTCCCATGCCTTCCCTCGGGTGCCGTGCTGGCATTTCACCACGCATCTTTGAAAGAAAGGGGCACTTCCCCACACAAGTTTCGTGGCCATCCCCTGCATCCCGCTCTTTCTGGGGAGATGTGCCTGCGCAGGACGATCCATGTTTCCCTCCTTTCAGGTCTCTACCCCCCCATCCCTCTTGCCGCAGGCCCTGCTGCACATGTCAGCTCCAGACGATTGCAGAGATAGGGAGCGATATCCCAATTAATCAGGGGCCCCAACCCATCCCCACCCCCATCGATCACGGGTTTTGCGGTGTGCATGGCAATTGCTTTGCTTGCGCTTTTATCGAGCGGTCCCTGTCTCGTGGTCAGCTCTTTGGAGACCTTGGAGTCCCTTTTGGATTTGGTGGTTGCTTCTTCTTGTCTGTCTTCCCCTCCTGCCTTTCCTTTCTTTCCTTTGTTTTTGTCTTCCTTCCTCCCTTCCCCAGTGAGAAGAAGGACACCAAGAAGGAAGAGAGAAAGTGCTCACAAGCAACGATGGCTGACGACCAAGACCTTTCAGAAGTGGAGATGAGCCCAGTGGGCTCTGAAGACCACCACTGCCTCTCACCAGGACCCTCCATGGCATCGGACAACTCCCCGCACCTCTCTGGCTCTGGGAACGGGGAGATGGGGAAGGTCAAGAAGGAACAGCAAGACTCAGAGGCGGATGATGACAAGTTCCCGGTGTGCATCCGCGAGGCGGTCAGCCAGGTGCTGAGCGGCTATGACTGGACCCTGGTACCCATGCCCGTCCGGGTCAATGGAAGTAACAAGAGCAAACCTCATGTCAAGCGGCCCATGAATGCCTTCATGGTCTGGGCACAGGCTGCCCGGAGGAAATTGGCTGACCAGTACCCGCACCTCCACAACGCCGAGCTCAGTAAGACCTTGGGAAAGCTCTGGAGGTAAGAGCGGGGAGGTGGAGGGGGAGTGCGAGGGCTGGGGTCTGGAGGTGTCCTGGAGAGGACTGCGTGGTCACGCGGAAGGATGAAGACTTAGCGGGATGGACCTTGAGGGGACTTCCTTCCCCGCAGGGAACTCCCTTGCAGGAGGCACGGTCGGTGACTGGGGCAAGAGCGGTGGTTGGATGTACTGAAGGCTTCCTCAGCAGAGCTCACCTCCATTCTGGGCGGCAGCCCTTTCTATGTGTTTCCCACTAACTTCCCCTGTCGTTCCTGACCAGGATGTGCTCTTTCTGGTCCTCTCCTGCCTGACTGCCAGGGGAGATCTTGTTTTCTCAGCTCACCCTCTTTGTTGGGCCAAGTTGTGTACTAGCAGGAACTGGGCTGAGCCCCATCCAACTTAACTCACTGGTGGCCACCTCAAGCCTGTTTGAACTAAAGACCCAGTGCCAACAGGGGTTATTTTCTGTGCCATGATGCAGAGCAAGTGGGAAATCAAGTTACAGCCGAGGAGGAAGGTCAGGGGAAGGGAGACAGGTGGTCGGAGTCCCGCACCCATCCTTCCCAGGATGGTGCCAGTTTTGGCAGGCCATGCAGGCGCAGCAAAATGGACAAGGAGAGACCCTGCTAGAAAGGGGCTCTGAGGCTTAGCAGAGAGTCCGTCAACAGTCCCAGCCTTAGCAAGCTCTTTTTCAACATGATGTCTCAAACGATCCTCATCTCCTTTTGCACCCAGAGAGACGCCCTCCCTTCTTGACGGCACACACACGCTCATCCCTCTGGCCCCATCAGTTTGTTGTGTCCATTTTCATTTTGGCTTCGTGCAGATCCCTAGGTGCTTTACGTATCTTCCCCAACCCACTCCTCCTTCCTCCAGCAGACCGACAAGCTGCCCCGATTGATTGCAGCCAGCCCGTGGGTGTGCAGAGAGCCGTTGTGCCCAAGCCCAGCGTGTCAGGCCGGCCGTGCCACTTCTTCCCCATCTGACAGTCTCTGCCAATAACCCCATCAACCTCTTACAAACACTTTCTGCCACAAGTCTCCAGCACCGTTCCCCTCCTCTTGCCTTGTGCCAACCAACACAAACCAAGGCTTGGGCAAATGGCCCCTCTCATTCTCTCTCCTGCCCTGACAGCATTTTGTGGAAGAAGCCCTCAACTTTGAGTGGGCCAAGAGACATTTTTCCAAACAGAACACACCCGGTCCAGCAGCAGATGCTGACATCTGCTCCTGGCTTCAAACCTCCTTGCTTGCAAGGAACTGAAGCCCTTGGACATTAGCATCTCCCTCTGCTATGTAGCCTGTTTACCCCGACCCGTCTGTGTCTAGTGTAACCCCAGCAAAAGGATTTCTTTGGGAAGTTGAAGGCAGGGCCTGATGGCAGATGTCATGATCTGATGCTCTTTCCAACTTTGTTCTCCGCTCCCTTCCCTTTATCACAACACTTGCTCCTGCTTGGGGTTCTGCTGCCAGTCTCTGGACTAGGAATCTGTGCTGGAAGAGGGTGTGCCGGTGTGTGGAACTCCCCTTTTTTGTTCCCAAGGTGTAATTTCAAGGTATTGTTCCTTTATTGCAAAATAATGCCATATTTTAGAGCAATGGCCTCCCTCAGGACACTGCATTTCCCTTGAAAATATAGCAGAGCGGTGAAACCCTCCATAGGTATTGCATTCAGAGTGCAGGGAGACACAGCCCCTGGCCCATGACCACGTTCATGTACCCAGCTGCCTCCCTGCTCCCAGGGCACGGGTCCCGACGCTGGCCGCAGGGGCCTCGGAGCAGGGGATTGCTGCTGCTGGATGACGGTCTAGGTGCCAGGAGTTTTAGAGCACCGTGCAGTGTGGGTCAGGCAGAGAAGAAGCTTGCGGCATAGGCCTGGGCTTGTTGCGTGCTGCTGGGTTTGCCACCTGGCTGCTTTGCTTGGACATGTCTCCTCTCGGAGCGTCCCTAGTGCAGGCTGTAGCTCTCCGAGCCGTGTCAGCCGCTACGGGGGCCATACAGCACAGTAAGCTGGGTTAGGGGTGCAGTCGGTGTCTGGCCTGGGTAGGTCCATGTGTGTGTGTCTTTCTGTGGGGCTGGGAGCAAAATATTAGTCCACAAAACTCCAGGGGAGGTGGCCTAAAGGTTACCAGGATAGTAGCCCTGAGCCTCACCTTCCAGCCATGGAACCTCCACTGAGGTTCCTGCTGCCCTCATCTACACTTGTCCCCAACATATAGTTCCTATGTGCCCGTACAACTGTGACCAGCTGGTTTGAACTCTGGATGGCTTAGTCTCAAAAGGTTGATGAGTGTCCCTGCAAAGGGCCCTGGCTCTTTGCATATCCCCACCCTTACAAAGTGGCCACTCAAACTCTACAGCCTATATCGCTAGTCACTTTGGAAAATGTAGGCAACTTCTATTTCCATGTGGGCTGCTCTGAGCCGATACAGGTAAAGGGCACATTAGGCAGAGAGATGAGCACTGGCGAGCGCGGAGACTGCCTGCAGACCACCGCGAAACGAAGCGTGTCCCCAGCGATTGGTGCTGGGTGGGGACGGCAGAG